>JAQZBX010032666.1:0-25749 GCA_029593785.1 Cabassous unicinctus
AAATTAAATGTACACTATTTGCAAATGATATGATCCTATATGTAGAAAGCCTGGTAATACCTACAGCAAAGCTTCTAGAGCTGATAAATGAGTTCAGTAAAGTGAAAATATATAAAATCAACAGAAAAAATCTGTAGCAGTTTTGTACACTAATAGTGAGCCATTTGAGGAGGAAATCAATAAAAAAATCCATTTACAATAGTAATGAAAATAATCAAATATCCAAGATTAAAATTAACTAAGAATGCAAACTACTTGTACACATCGGTCAACACAGCATTGCTGAAGGAAATCAAAGAACTAATAAATGGAAGAATATTTCATGTTCATGGATTGGAAGACTAATTATCATTACGATGGCTATCCTACCTTCATTTATTTAAAGATTCAATTCAGTCTCAATAAAACATTTTTACTGAACTGGAAAAGCCAATTATCCAATGTATTTGTAAGGATAAATGGTCATGAATAGCCAAAAACAATTTGAAAAGGAAAATTGAAACTGGAGGACTCTCAACACTTGACTTAAGGACATACTACAGAGCTAAAGTGGTCAATACTGTATGGCATTATCACAAAGATAGACATACTGACCAATGGAACTGAATAGAGAGTTCAGATATCAACCTGCTCATACTTGGCCAACTGATATTCATCAAGGCCATCAAGTCCATGTAACTGAGACAGAATAGTCTCTTCAATAAATAGCACTTGTAAAACTGGATATCCATATCCAAAAGAATGAAAGAGGATCACCATCACATACCCTAAAGAAAAATTAATCAGAGTAGATCATATACTTAAATATAAGAGACAAGACCATAAAAAACCTATAACATAATGTAGGGAAGTATCTACAAGATATTGTTGTATGAAATGTTTTCATAAATTTTTTATCCAAAGCACAATGAAAAAATAGATTAAAAGACTTCTCCTAAATTAAAAAAAAAAAAAAAGCATTTTGTGCTTCAAAGGAATTTGTAAAGAAAGTGAAAATATAGTCTATCCAAAGGGATAAAATACTTGGGATCCACCTTTATGATAAAAGCCAATATTCTGCCTATATGAAGAAATCTTACATCTTAAAAATAAAAGACCAACAGAACCCATTTAGAAAATGGGCAAGAGAGTTAACAGAGTCTTTTCCAAAGAAGAAATACAAAGGGTCAAATCACATGAAAAGATGCTCAATATTAATAGCTGTTGGGGAAATGCAAATTAAAACACAATGATATCTCATCTTTCACATATTAGACAAGCTGCTGTTGAAAAATGGAAAACTACAACTGGAGAAGATGTGGAAGAATAGAACACTCATCCTATTAGAAATGTAGAATTGTGAAGCCGATATGGAGTACAGTTTGGTCATTCCTCATAAAGCCAACTATAGAATTTCCATATTAGTTGGCAGTTCCACTACTAGGAATATACCCAGAAGAATTAAAGTAGACATGAACAGATACATGCACACCATTAATGGATGAATGGATAAACAAAATGTGCTATGTACATATGACGGAACATTACTCAGCAGTAGAAAGGAATGAAGTAATGATGCATGTGACAACATGGATGAATCTCAGAGACCATATGTTAAGTGGGCCATGGCATTCATGTAACAGCAAATATTACATGTTCTTAAAAATAGGAACTAAAGATATTGATCAGACTCAAGAGGTAATGTCTGGAAGACAGGTTACAAGGACATAGAAAGGGAGTAGAGAATGATGAGCCAAAGATCAATCTGGGCAAAATCTATGATAAGGTGGATGGTGATGGTTAGGCAGTGGGTGGAGGCTATTGTAGTGCAGTGGTATAAGTGGGGTTGTGAGGTTGTAGTGTGAATTTAAGCAGGGTTGGGACCATGGGTTGAGTTATCCATAGAGCGGAGAGGAAGGCTGAGGAAGGGACAGATGAACTTTGGGAGGTAATGGACTCTGGTTGAGAATAAAATGGTGGGAGTATTCTTTTGGCAACTAAGTCAGAGGAGGGTCAATTGTACAGGGTGTTGGTGATGAGGGCATGTGTGGGGAAGAATGCACCTAGGGCATTATTCCATGGAATATGAATGTGTTCATATGGCCATATGATATTATCTTAGTGGGTGGAGACCCACAAAATAAATAACAAATAATAAATTCTCCTCCTGTGGAGTCCTACTATTTTCTCTAACAGAGTAGTAAGAATCTCTAGAATATATAGGCAATGCCCAAGAAAAGAAAACACCAATATGCCACACCCTCAATAATAATACTTACCTTTATGAATCTTATTCTTGCCAAATTGAAACTTAGCTTAATAATATCTACTGCCTAAGAGTTACATCATGAAATCCCCCTTCTTAATTAAACGTGGCTACTCTCTAGGCAAAACTCATCAAATATACTCACTACCATCTCCCCAGTGTGGAATAGGACTCCCCAGGATGAGCCTCCCTGGCAACAAGGCGTTATTACGAAGCACCAACTAGCAATGTATTTGGAAACATACCTTGACCAAAAGGGGGAAATATTAAATGCAAATGAATTTTTAAACCTAAGAGATTTAAAGTGAGTTAGGAGGTCATTCCGTAGGTTACACTTATGCACCTCTCAGGAAGATCACACTGCCTGCCATAATAAAGAATGCCTTAAGCAGGGGTGCTCCTGGAAATTTTAGAAACATCAGAAACTCATAGGCAATGCATACATCCCCACAAAATTAATACACTATCAGTAAACCTTACCTTGGTATGTATGATAACCAATTTCCCCAATGTAAAAGAGTTAGACTCATTCACAATTTCCCTACAAATGATTATTCTACTCATTTTATTTGCTCTTCTAATTAACACTATACCAATTAAGTTTATGACCCAGGGACAAAAATATTCAGTCCATTCACATGCTCGTTGAGCCATAAATCTCAGCTGAGTTGCAGTGAACACCTATTCTCCAATTCATAGGACTCGCACAGGATGACTAACAAAATGATATTGATGGACAACCCCCACTTCAAAAATCAAAAATTATCTATAACAGCAAACAAAACGGTTACTTTCATTTGACCCATAATATCTAGCCCCCCCAATCTGAAGCATAGTGGTCATCACTAATCCAAACATGATTAGAGAATGCAACCATGGACCAATGTAGATTTATTATTAGTGTTGTAATGAGAGAATTTGTAACATAAATTATACTGAGAATGATACTCTGGAAAATGTAATTTCAAGCTTCCATTTGCCATGAAGCTATGAAATGAGACAGGTGAAAATGATTGAATCTGAAAACAGATAACCTAGCAGGTGAAGACAAATCCTTATGTTAAAAATTATGCTATTTGTAAAAACAAAAACAATAACATTGTGCTAATTTAATGTAAAAGAATTTTCAGTGGAAAATTCTTCTTTCTTCAATATTTCCATGGAACACAATAACAGAAAACACCCTGAGTTTTCTTCAAGGAAATTTCAAAGAATTTTTGCACCAATTCTACTTTAAAACCTAAAGGTGGTCTTCCAAGGAGATGGAGGATTAGTTATGGGATGATTTCTATCCCAGAAAAATAGATAGAGGATAGGCAGAAATTGTCTAGACCAATTTTCTCAGACTCTGGAGACCAGCAGAGTACTGGGCAGCACCCAGAAAAGAGTGAGGCAAACAGAAGGAGACTCTGTGGTAAGGATTTGTGAGTAACTCAGGCCACCGATACTGCTAGTGCCCAACCTTTACTCTCAGGGCAGACAGCTTTAGGTCATCAATTCCCTCACATGTGGATATTCACTGAGAGGTCTGTATGTGTCCACTTCCTCAGAAACAGGGACATGGAAGATCTCAGGCCCTGCTGAGCAAGTTTTGGTGTTACAACTTTTTCTGCTGGTTTTTAATTATCCTGGTTGGGCACAGCCACACTATTTTTTCTACATGGGAGCTAACAGAGAGATAAAAATGTCCTGCCTTCTCAAACACACTCCTTAATGACTATGACTGGCTGCTGGTGGTGCAAAGTGGAGTAGTTTGTTTCCCTCCTGGGTAATGGGAGGGTGTGGTCAAAGGACAAGAGTAGTTACAGTTCAGCAAATTTGAACTGTGAGGCTTGACTTTGAAAAGCACACCCAAAAGGAAGAACTCTCTGAGATATTACTTCAGGACTTCCTGCCTAGTCGTGACTTTAATGAACACATTCGTCCCTAGAGTTTGAACAGAGAGGTTTGCCAATAAGCACCATCTGCTGGCAGGTCATGAAAGTGCACACAAGGAAAAAAAATTAAAGAGGCTTTGTGCTGCCTTTATTGTTCCCCACCTCAATGGTGTTGGAAACTGGTCAACATTAGTGAGTCCCTGGCACTGCTTTTATCAGTTAAATATGGGCAATTTAAATATGTAGAATGTTGAACCAAGAATCAAAGAAGAGCTATAACACAAAGCTTGTAAACAACAATAAAATCCTAGACAGAGAGAAACTGAACAGCAGAACAACTCACCATCATAATTAAATATCAGATATCTGAAAAAAATACAAACCATTAAATCTACTAAGAAACAGAAAAATATGCCCAGCCAAAGGAATAAATCAAAATCACCAAGTGATGCACTGGACTAAAACAAACAAACAAACAAACAAACAAACAAATAACTAGTCAATGATGTTCAATTAAGTCTAATAAAGCAGTCCCAGGATTTAAAGAAAAATACAGCTACAATATAAACATTAATAATAAGAAACTTGGTGACCACAAAGAAGATTTGAAATTGAATAGAAATATAAAACAGCGTATGGAAATTAAAGACAGAATGGACGAGAGTAAATGTACATTAGAGGCATATAACAGATTTGAAATCACAGAAGAAAGTATCAGTGACCTACAAGACAAAACAGCTGATATTGAAAAGACATAAGAACAGATGAAAAAATGGAAAAAAAATGAGCAGAGGCTCAGGAAATTAAATAATAGCAAGAAGCATACCAACCTACATGTCACAGGACTTCATGAGAATGAGAATAGAAGAAAAAAGTGGCAGAAAGCATGTTTGAGAAATTAGTCAAAATTTCCCAAATTTGTATGAAAGATTAAAATATACATATTCAAGAAGTACAGTGAACTTCAAACAGAATTAATCTGTATTGACCTACTCTGAGACACACACTATTCAGAATGTTAATTGCCAAAGATAAAGATAGAATTCCCAAAGCAGCAAGAGAAAAGAAATCCATCACATACAAGAAATGTCCAATAAGACATAGTGCAGATTTTTTAATGGGAACCATGGAGACAAGATGACCATGGTATGATACATTGAAGATAATGAAAGAGAAAAACTGCCAGCCAAGAATTCAGTATCCAGTAAAATTGTCCATCAAAAATGTTTGTGACAGCCCCCATTGAGTCAATCACCAAGTCATTTGATTAGCCTTCTTAAATGTCTCTCACTTCAGCTTCTCTCTCCATTCTCAACCCCAACATATTGGCAAAGACTGCCAAATGTTCTCATGCAGGCTTTAGTGGAAACAATCTAAGCAGTGCTTTTTCTCCACACCAGTTTCACCATAGTTTTGCCAGAATTATTTTTCTAAAGGATATATCTGATTGTTTATTATGCTTTATATTGGAAGATATAATTAATTTAAAATTATCCTGAGTAATAACCCATTTTCTACAGGGTAAGATTCTTCTTCCTTTACTTGGCACATGGGACTCTGAATGGGTTGGCCTCAAGGTACATTTCAAATTTATTGCCTTCATTTATGAAACTTAAACTCCAGGCACACAGAACTCTTATGCAGGAAGAAGGGAAGAAGGCACATCTCAGGGACAGCAACCTCAAACAACAGGATAAAATGGTCAAAATAAGCAATGTCTTCACAGGCATAACATTGAAAGTTAATGGTTTGCACTCAACAATCAAAAGACAAAAGACGACAGAATGGATAAAAAAGTAAGCCATCCATATGCTGTCTACAAGAGACTTGCCTTAGATAGAAGGATACAAATAGGCTGAAGAGAAAAATTGGGAAAAAAATTTTCAAGCAAACAGTAATCATAGAAAAACAGGGATTGCTATACTAAAAGTAGACAAAAAAGTCTTCAAATTTAAAAAATATATTGTAAGTGAAACAGAATGTTGTTATATATTAATAAAAGGTGAAATCCAACAGGAAGAAATAGCAATCATAAATATCTATGAACCCAAACACTGTGCCCCCAAATACATGAAAGAAATTTTGGCAAAGAGAAGGGATTAATAAAAATCTCAACAATAATAGTTGGAGACTTCAAGACACTACTAATGTCAATAGATAGAACAAAGACAGAGAATCAACAAGAAAAAAGAGAATTTGAACAATATGATAAATGAGTCAGCCCTAAAAACTTATACACAATGTTTCACCCCAAAACAGCAGGATATAACTTTTACTTAAGTGCTCATGAATTTTTCTCCAAGATAGACCATATGTTAGGTAAAAAATCAGTTCTCAATAAATTTTAAATGATTTAAGTTATACAAAGTTCCTTCTCGTATTATAATGGGATGAAGCTGGAAATCAATAATAGGTGGCAAATGGGAAAATTTGCAAATATATGGAAGCTTAACAACACATTCTTTAACAATCAATGAGTTAAAGAAGAAATTGCAAGACAAATTAGTAAATATGTCAAGAAAAATAAAAATGATAACACAGGTTATCAAAACTTATGCGATGCATCAAAAGAAGTGCTGAGAGGGAAACTTTAGCCCTAAAAGCCTATAATAAAAAGGAAGAAAGAGTTAAAATCAAATTCCTATCTAAACACCTGGACGAACGAGAAAAAGAACAGCAAACTAACCCCAAAGCAAGCAGAAGGAAAGAAATAAAGACTAGGGCAAAAGTAAATAAAATTTAAAATCAATAGTGAAAATCAACAAAATCAAAAGGTGCTACTTTGAGAAGGAAAAATGGACACACCCATATCTATACTAACAAATGAAAAAGAAGAAGAGTAGGTACATAAGTAAAATCAGAAATAAGAGGGGAATATTACTACTGATCCCATAGACATAAAAATATCATAAATGGATATCATGAAAACTGTATGCCAACAAATTGGGCAGGCAATACGAAATGGACAAATTTCCAGGAATGCATGAATCTCCATTGACTCCAGAAGAAAATGAAACATCAACAAGCAAATCACAATAGTTTGTATCACTTATAAAAGTCCCCAAACAATGAGAAGCCAAGGAACAGATGACATCACAGGTGAAGTCTACCATTCATTTCAAAAAGAAATAGTGTCAATTTGGCTCAAAAACTTCCAAAAATTCAAGATGAAGGAAACTACCTTAATTTATTATGCTCACGGGAAGCGGGTGTGGCTCAATGGATAGAGCTCCCATTTACCATATGGGAGGTCCCGGGTTCGCTTCCCGGGGCCTACTTGCGAGGGCAGGCCGGCCGGCCCACGCGGCGCGGTAAGCTGATGCAGCAAGACCTCACAGCAGGAAGCGGGTGTGGCTCAATCGATAGAGCCCCTGTTTACCAAGCGGGAGGCCCCGGGTTCGCTTCCCGGGGCCTCCTTGTGAGAGCAGGCCCGGCACGGGCACGGTGGGCTGATGCAGCAGGACCTCACAGCAAGGGGGAGATAAACAGACATGGAAAAAACACACAGCGAATGGACACAGTAAAACACAAGCAGCAAGGGGTGGGGAATAAATAAATAAATAAATAAATCTTTAAAAAAAAATTTATTATGCTCACATCTCTCTGATATCAAAGCCAAATACAGGTACTACAAGAATAGGAAATTACAAACCAATCACTCTAATGAATATAGATGAAAAACTTTTCAGCAAAATACCTGCAAATGAAATCCAACAGCATATTAAAGGAATTTTACAGCATTATCAAGTGTGTTGTATTCTGGATGTTGCAAGAGTGGTTCAACACAAGAAAATCAATTAATGTAATACACCACATTAACAAATTGAAGGAAAATATCACATAATCATCTCGATTTACAGAGAAATAGGATTTGACCTCATCCAGCAATTTTCTTAATAAAAACACTTTGAAAGATAGGAATAGAAAGAAAATTCCTCTACATTACAAAGGGTTTGCATGAAAAAGCCACAAATAATATTGTACTCAGTGAGGAAATATTTAAATCTTTCTCTCTAATATTGGGATGAAGAAAAGAATGCCAGGGAGTGGATGTGGTTCATATGGTTGAGCACTTACTTCTCAAATGGGAAGTCCAGAGTTTGGTTCCGGTGCCTCCTAAAAACAAAAGAAAACAAAAATGACAAGCAAACAAATGAAAAAATTAACTCAAGGGATCTTATGTGGTTCAGTGGTTCAGCATCAGCTTCCCATTTACAATGTCCCAGTTCTATCTTAGCCCTACTACCTCCAAAAATAAAAAATAAAAAAGAGAAGGATGTCCACTGTCACCACTGTTAATCAAAATTTTGCTAGAAATTCTATCAGAGCAATTAGTCAAGTAAAAGTAATAAAAGTCATCCAAATTGGAAAGAAGTAAAACTTAAATTATTAGCAGATGATTGATAGAAAATGTTAGAAAATTCAGAAATATCTAAAACAAAGTGGCTAGACTTAATAAACCAGTTCACCAAAAGGGGAGGATACAAGACCAACATGCAAAATTAAGTAGTATTTCTATATACTAGTGATGAAGAATATGAGGAGGAAATTTTTAAAATTCCATTTACAGTAGCAACTAAAGTAATCAAATATCCAGGAATTAATTGAAAAAAGTATGTAAAAGACCTGTATTCAGCATACTAAAAACACTGCCAAAAGAAATCAAAGACCTAAACAAATGGAAGGACATTCCATGTTCATGGATTGAAAGACTAATCATCATGAAGATGTCAATTCTACACAAAATGTTATGTAGATCCAATACAATACTAATAGAAATTCCAACAGCTTAATTTACAGAAATAGAAATGCCAATCAACCAAATTTAAGAGTAAAGTCTGAGGAATCAAACTTCCTGGTTTTAAGCTTATTACAAAGCTACAACAGTAAAAACAGCATGATATTTGCATAAAGGTAGGCAAATCAATCAAAGAAATCAAATAGATAGCTCAGAAATAGGCCCTCACCTGTACACTCAACTGATTTTTTAAAAAAATTTTAAATGTTTTGAAATATATCACTCAAACATGAACTTACATAAACAATAAATGTATAGTAATAGTTGTGAAATTACAAAACAAACATACATAACATCATACAGGGCTCTCATACCTCACCCTGCCACCAATATCTTGCATTGTTGTGAAACCATTTTTAACTAAATTTAAAAGCATCCTCAAAATATTACTACTAACCAAAGTATTTTCCTCCAACTCACCATATTATTATTATTTTTAAAATATCATTTATACATGAACATACATAAACAATAAGTGTATAGGAAAAAGTTGTGAACTTAAAAAGCAAACATTCATAACATCATACTGGGGTCCCACACATCAACCCTCCACCAACACGTTGCATTGTCATGAGAAATTTGTTAAAAATTATGAAAGAATATTGTCAAAATTTTACTACTAATTATAGTCCTTATCTTATATTTGGTTTATTTTCCCCCAACCCACCCTATTATTATTTTTTAAATATATTTTTATGACAGAACTTGTAAACTTACAAAACGATCATGCACATTTGCTGAATTCCCAACCAACACCCCTCTGTCAACACACACACCCTAGTGGAATATTTGTTACAGATTATGAGATAATATCAACTGATTATTACTAGGTCCACAGTGTACATTTGACACAATTTTTCCATACTCCCCCATTATCAACAAACTACATTTTTGGCATAGATGCAAGAATATTACATTATTATTGTTAACCACACACCATAAGTCACACCAGTTTTATTTTTCCCATGCTTCTCCATAATCCCACCACCTGCAATACTGATGTACATCTGCTCTAGCTCACGAAGGACACTCTTGCATATGTACCATCACCCACTATTCTCATCTACCTCTGGGTTTGCTGTGCTATTCAGTCCCTAGATTATTCTCTAGCTTTCTATCAATTGGCATTTGCATCCCCAGGCTACCATTTTCAGCTACATCCCCACTTATAAACCAGTTGTTACTCACTATAATATTTTTCCATCAACTCTGTACATTTCCACACTTTTACAGTAAAGCTAATTAAAACTTCTACATATATTAAATAACAGTAGTTCATCTCAGTCCTCCTCTTCTCTCCTTTAAGAATCCACCAACTACCACCCTGTCTTGAAGATATTTTCCTACATTTTCTTCTAGAAGTTTTATGATTCTTGCTTTTATATTTAGGTAATTGATTCATTTTGAGTTAAATTTTTTATAGAGTGTGCAATCAGGGTCCTCTTTCCTTCTTTTGCTATGGATATCCAGTTTTCTCAGAACTATTTGTTGAATGGAATGTTCTGCCCAAGCTGGGTGGGTTTGAGAGGCTAGTTAAAAATAAGTTGACCATAGATTTGAGGGTCTGTGTTTTAACCCTCAATGCAGTTCCATTGGTCTATGTACCATGCTTTTTTTTGACCCATATTCTTCTTCCTTACAAGGTGATCCTCCCCAATTCTGGCAGCACAGAGAACTTCTTTGTACTAGTCTGGTGTATATATTCTATGGCACCTATTCAGTCACACTAGTATATCTGTTCCCAGTGGGAAGGGATCAGGAGTTTCCCACTACAACAGAAGAGCAGTGTGTGCAGATCATTGTCCTGCATCAGCTGTTGGGAGGGTCTTACTAGCCATTGGTAACTGACATGTGCTTCTATAGCTGACGTGTGTTTTGTCTCTTCTCTATGCAGTAAAACATTTTTCCAACAAGTGCTTGTATCTGATGCTCTTCCCTGGTAACCACTATACAACTATACCATACAGTAAACAGAAGTATTTAGACCCCTACTCTTGGCAGCCTGCATACTCATGATCTTTTCCATCCTCCATGCAGTAAGCCTTTTCCTCAGGGACTGGTAGTCAAGGTAGTCAGGGCTTACTTGCATAACACATGTTATCACCAGCCTATATAATATATTGTTACTGTTATTATTTTGAATAAATATATTTTTAAATAAATTTAGTATAAGAAAAAATATTTTACTTTGCTATCATTTACTCCTTCTTTGATGTTATGCCTATATTTATTTAGATTTATGATTCTGACCTATTCATTTTTCTCTCCCTGAATAGCATCCTTTGTTATTTTAGCAGGAAAAGTTTACTGGTCATCAATACCCTCAGTTTGTGTTTTATAAGAGAGCCTTAGTTTTTCCTTCACTATTGAAGGATCATTCCCTAGTTATAGAATTCTAAAAGGTGATTATTTTGTTCTTTCAGCACTTAAAATATTTCAATCCACTCCCTTCTTTCTTGTATGGTTTATGCAAAGAAGCCTACTGATAGTTTTATCCTTTTTCTTCTATAAATAAGGGTTTTTTTTTATTTATGAAATCTTTCAAGGTTTAATCTTTGTATTTGTTCTCTGTAGGTTGATAAGCCTAGACATGGATTTTTGTGTGGGTTTGTTGTTGTCACTTCTTGTCTTGCACTTCTCTGAGTTTCCTGGTACTGAGGTTTGGTTCCTGTCATTAATTTTGGAAAGTTTTTGACTTATTATTTCATTAAATAATTTTTCTGTTGCTTTTGCTTTATCTTCCCTCCAATATTCCAAATATTGGTATATTATCTCCTTTGAAATTGTTCCACAGTTTTTGGATGTTATATCCTGTTATTTTCAGTCTTTTTTCAATTTCCATTCTTTCTTCAGTTTGAGAGAATTCTATTGGCAATTTCAAGCGCAATAATTATTTTGTTGCCTGTGTCCAATCTACTGATTAGACCATCAAAGACTTTCTTCATTTTGGGCTTGGTGTTTTAAATACTTTTTCTTACTTTTTATTGCGTTAAAATATATAACATTCAAAATCTTCTATTTTAATCACTTTCAATTGTGCAATTACTTGATATTAATTGCCTACCCAAAGTTGTACATATCATCACCACAATCAATTGCCCAAACTTTTTCTTTATTCCCAACAGAAACTCTGTACTCTTTAGCAATATCTCCTCATTTCCTTCCCCCCTCCTTTTTTCTCATGCAAGGCCCCTAGTAAACTGTAATGTTGTTTTTGTCCCTATGAACTTACATATTCTAGATTTTCCCTGTAAGTGGAAGCAGACAGCATTTGTCCTTCTGTTCTTAGTTTATTTCATTCAACATAATGCTTTCAGGTGTCATCTATGTTATAGCATATATTAGAACATCATTCCTCTTTATGGCTGTGTAATGGTGCATTGTATGCTGTCTTAGTTTGCCAAAGGATGTCAATGCAAAGTATCAGAAATATGTTTATTTTTAGAATGGGAATTTTATCTGGGCTTAAAACTCATAGTTCTCAGGCCATGGAATATCCAAATCAAGGCACTATCAGAGATGCTTTCTCATCAAATTCACCTACTGTTTTTCCTGGCATCTTTCTACATGGTGAAGAAAGATTGTTACTGATCTCTGTTGAGGTCCCTGCCTTCTCCTCAGGGCTCACCATTTCCATCAGTTCAGATGTGGTGGAGGTCAGAAATATGGTTCATCTCTTCAGCCTTGAGCTTCACCATTGGCCCAGCCTCTTGGGGGCTTCATGCCTCAGCTCCCACTACTAGTGATTCTTGAGTCTTTGAATCCTCTCTCTCACATGGCTGGATCAAAATGACAGATATCCCTTTACTGTGTGTCTTCCTTTTCTCTGTGTCTCTGTGTATATAAGGTCAGAAGAAGATGGCAGAGACACAACCTGAGTCACACCTCACTGACATAGTCCAATCAAAAGCAAGATAATCAAGTGGTCCCATCAATGTCCCTTAACTCAATCTAATGAAATTAAAGGATCTTACACCCACAGGAAAGGATTAGTTAAAAAACATAACATTTTTTCTAATTCACCAAATTCAATCTGTCACATATGTATATATCACATTTTCTTTGTATTCTTATATTAATGGGACATTTAGGATGTCTCACATTTTGGCTATTTTAAATAATATTGCTATAAACATGGGTGTAAAAATTATCCCCTCAAATACTGGGTTTCATATCTTTGGGATATATATAAAGAAGTGGGACTGCCAATTCATATGGTAATTCTATGTTTCACCTTCTGAGGAATTATCTAAATAGTTTTACAGCAGGCTTCACCATTTTACATTCCCACAGACAAGGTAAAAGGGTTCATATTTTCTCTTCTTCCTCAGAAAGAGCTGTGTTTTTCTGTCATTAAAAAAATAATAATAACCACCCTATTGTGTGTGAAGTGATATCTCATTGTGATTTTGATTTGCATTTCCTTAGTGAAAAATGATATTGAACATCTTTTCATGTGCTTACTGGTCAGTTGTGTATCTTTTATTAAATACAGAATTTTATTTAGAAACTGTTTAAAGCAGAAAAAGCACTACCTCAAAAAAGATGAGGTGGAAAATTGATTCCTAAGATAATGGAAGTTTAGGGAAACAAAAGTCTATAAGTACACAAAAAAGAAATAGCACCACTGTCATTTGAATAATGGCTAGTTACTTGCATTTTTTGGCATTGTTAATCACACAGAGTATGTACTACACAACAATGTTATCATAAAACACATGCTTCTACACACAATTTATGACAAGCTATTACCAGAAACAAATCAATACAAGTATATCAGGGGCTGAACAATCTCAGTAGTGAGTGACACACATTTTGCAGAATTCTGTGAAACATAAGGACTGAATAGGTTGTAGACAAAATCAAATGATAGAAAGTTAAGGATCCAAATAGTTTAAATATTAATAAATAATTTAGCCATCGTACTGTATTTTCTGCAAAAGAAAATTACATTTATTAATACTCTAATGAATTTATCTCCAAAGAGCAAGGGCACTGGCAAAGCATTCCAAAAGCAGTGGAGAGTTTTGGACACTGGGTACCAAAAGCACCCAGGCCTTGGAGATCCAAGGTAGCCATGGCATTCATTTATCACTCCCTTTTCCAGAGGCCCAGAAAGAATGCACAGCATGGGAACCTGCCTGCTGCATTTCCACTCTAAGCAGCAAACTTTAAGGAGGCATAATAGGCAAGAGGAAACATCAATAGGAGAAGAGAAACATGTTAAATGTAAACTTAAAAGGGAGTAAAATGTGACACAATTTCCATTCATATCCCAGAGATTGTTAGATTAAAAACTTGACAGACCTTGTATTAGTCAGGGTTCTCTAGGGAAACAGAATTAACAGGAATATCTGTCAATAATATAAGATTTTATAAGAGTCTCTCACGTGAGCATGGGGATGCACAAGTCCAGGTTCCACAAGCAAGCTGCAAACCAGGGGCTCCAATGAGAGTCCAATAAAGGTCCTTGATGAGTTTCCAGGAGACGTTGGCTCTCCAAAGATGAGCTGGAAAATTCTCTCTGAATGTTGAAATTACTTCCTCTTTTAAGGCATTAAACTGATTGGATAAAAGCGTCACCCATTGCTGATGCAATCTTCCTAATTGATGCCAATGTAATCAACCATCCATGCAGTAAACTCACTGGAGACCAAAGTCTGTAAATGTTCTTGTATTACAATTAGCCCAGTGCTTGCTTGACCAAATGCCTGGACACAATTACCTGACCGAGTTGATACATGAGACTAATCATCACATTCCTCATTCCCCAAATAACACAATACACATAAGTTTGGGGATACTTGAAAAAAATTTTAGAGATATTCTCAATGAAAATAAAAATCTTTAACTCAAATATTTCAGGGTTGAAACACATCCTCTATTCATCCAGGCAAAACTACCTCTTGATTTTTAGCAGGGATATAAGTTGTCGGTAACACCAAATGGCTTTAGAGAGCAAATTTCATTTTGGCCCGATGTCTATGCATACAAGGATTCGAGGAGCACTTCAAAGCCTGTGAAGAGCAGGTTCAAAAGTTTCCAAGGGCCACATAAAATCTGTCATGTTATATTTTATATTTTGAAATATGGAAGCATATTTTAAATATTCCTAAGGCATTTATTTATTAAAACATTCTTTGACAAAATTTCACATTAGCTTAAAATTCATTTCAGTCTTTCTTTCTCTATGGAGATCTCCATTTCAACCCTATTACATAAAAACACCTTCTTCAGCAATCAGTTTCCACCAACCACACCTTGAGCCCAGTAGTCTGCCTCATTTTTCCCTAGGTGAACCAACTAGATGTTAACACTGCTTTGCTATGAGGTAAAAGCTCCTATTGCATATTTAATGGAAAAGAAGTGAAACTTCTGCAAAGTGAATATTTTTTTTGCTTTCTTGGAAGTAGCAGGATTTTGAACCAGGACCTCCTATATGGGAAGCCAGCGCCCAACGACTGAGCCACATCGTCTTACTCTTCTTTTGTTTCCTTGTTATTTTTTGTCTTGTTTTTAAGAAGCATCAAGTCCCGAACCAGGACCTCTAATGTGAGAAGCAGATTCTCAACTGCTTGATCCACGTCTGCTTCCTAAAGTGAACTTTTTAATTTAATTTAATTTTATTTTATTTATTTTAAATAAACTTTAGATTACATAAATTTTAAATAAAAATATAGAGGATTCCCATATGCCCTATCTTCTCCACTTCCACAATTTCCCACATTAACAACATCCTTCTTAGCATGGTACATTTGTTATAATTGATGAGCACATATTGAAGCATTGCTACTAACCATGGACTATAGTTTATATTATAATAAACACTCTATCTCACACAATATTGTAGGTTATGACAAAATATATAATGGCCTGCATCCATAAATGCAATGTCATCCAGGACAATTCTGATTTCCTGAAAATGCCCCATGTTACACCTTTCTTCCCTCTCCCTCCCCTCAGAACCTCTGGTAGCCACTGTCTTTATATCAATGTTACATGTTCTTCCATTGCTAGAATAATTAGTCTAACCTTTAAGAGGTATTTTTTTGCCTTTAAAAATAAACAATTGTATGGAAAGGACTTTATTTTACTGCATTTATACTTGTTTCCATATGATAAATTTCTTGAAGTGGAAGCTGAATCAACAGTTACGTGTGTATTATGTTCTTATGGTACTGAGAAATTTCACCATAATTTATATGCCCCTCCATATTGCTTCTTTTTCTACATGCAGGCTAAATATTTTTTATTTTTACCAGTAGGATAAAAGAAAAGTGTCACTTTGTTTTCATTTGCAGTTCTTCTATGGTCTATCTGTTAATCAACTATTGTGAATTTTGTGAATTCTTTGTTCCTGTCCTTTGTCCATTTTGCTGGTTATTAGCCTTCTTCATATTAAAATAGCTCTTTAAATAAATAAATAAACCAGTGAGTCTTCTAAGAATAATAAAAGGGATAATTCTACAGTTAAGCACATGATATGGAGTGAAGAATTTAGATGTTGGTCTGTGAGTACAGGTTGTTAATACTCTCCTTTTTCTCTTGGGGGGGCTTTCATCAGTTATCACAAACCTTTGTCTGTAGCATAAAGAATGTGCACAATCCTCTGCAATACAGGGTTTTTTCGCCCCTCATCCTCCTTGCAAATCAATTCAATATTCCTAAGTTTTCCAAAATAGAAATCTCTCTCCTTCTCTACTGTGAAAGACAGTAAGTTTCAATATGCTAAACTGCTGCAAAAATTCAACTGCCTCATCCTCCCCTTTTCCCATACCAGGATTCTTCCTCACCAAACATGGGACAAATTTAGGAGTGGCAGTAGTCCTCTGCATTGAAATGGGCCTCTCTGGAGCTGCACTGCTCAAACTGAGAGGTCTCTTTGGTTTGGAGCAAGAAGGCAAAGAGCCATTGCCTTTCCCAAAGTTATCTGACAGCTACAGTATCATAGTCTTTTCCATCATAGTTTGCATCAAAAAACTTCTTGAACCACTGAACAAATTCAAACTTGTCCTGAAACTTTCCTTTTACTAATTTGTCCACAGGAATTATTTTGTTAATACCCATTCTCTTTAAACCAGCTTTTAGTGTTTTGAAGCTCTGGATGTATTCATGTTCTAACTTAGCTTAGAATTTTACTTTCTTCAAGGCTGTGGAGACAGATAACAGCATATCCATAAAGTGATAATAGGCAGCCCCTGAACACTATTTTCAATCTTTGTCAAACAACTGCAGAGACTCATTGATCTATGCCAGCATGTCATGTCAACTTAGGTTATTGCTGGCCACTGGATCCTCACTGATGTGGAGTGTACATTCACTGATAATTGGGGCTCTTCGCAGGACAGATCTGCTGTGCTTGCCGGCTCTGGTTCAGTATTCTTTTGGTTCAAACCACTCAAACCCTCCTGTCCTACAGCCTTATGAATTTACAGCCTCCCCCACCTCCTATGCATTGACATAACAGCTTTGTGTCTTTTTAAAAATCAATATCAATTCAAGATGTTGTACAGTTTTAAAATTAGTCTTCTTGTTATTGGGGATTTTGGAGTTGTTTATGTGTTCTGGATATTTGTAACTATTTTCTCCCATGCTGTAGATTGTCTTTTCATTATCTTAATAATGTTTCTGAAATACAAAATTTTTAAAAAAAATTATGAATTCCATTTTACTTCTTTTTTTTTTTTTGCTCATGTTTTGGTGTCATATGTAAGTAATTGCTGCTAAATCCAAGGTCCTGAAGATTTTTCCCCATGATTTCTTCTAAAAGTACTGTGATTTTAGCTCTTATGTTTAGATCCACATTCCATTTTGTGTTAATGGTTGTCTATGTTGTGTGGTTGGGGGTCTCAGTGAATTTGTTTGCATGTGGATATCCAGTTTTCCCAGCATCATTTGTTGAAGAGAGATTTATGTCCTGATTGAGTGATCTTGGCTCTCTTGGTGAAAATGAAATGACTATTGATGTGTGTGTTTATTTCTGAGCTCTAAATCCAATGCATTGGTAAATATATCTGTTTTTTTTCCTAATACCATTCTGTTTTGATTATTGTGGCTTTGTAGTTAATTTTAAAATTAGGAGGTGTGAGAACATCAACTTTGTTCATCTTGTTAGAGCTTAGTTTGACTATTTGGGTCCTTTGTAATTACATTTTAATTTGAATATTTGCCTTTCCATTTCTGCAAAGAAAAGGACCACTGACCTTTATATAGATATTACATTGAAACTGTAGATGGTTTCGGGTAGTACGGATATCTTATCTGTATTAAATATTGTAAACCATGATCATGGTCTATGTATTTAATTTTGAAATTTTCCTTTTATTCTGTCCTATACTTTCTGTCTTTGCTTACATTGACCATCTATTTCCACATCTTGCATACTTTTTGTTAGCATTTCAATTATAATTATTTTAAATTCCCTTTTTGATATTTCCAAAATCTGTGATATCTATGTCTGGTTTTGTTGCTTCTTTTGTCTCTTCAGACTTCACTTTTTCTTATCTTTAAGCATGTCTTTTAATTTTTGTTGAAAGCCATACATGATAGGAAGTGGGATTAAGACTTTGATGTGAGGTTTTATGGATAACTCTTAAGGAGTTGAGTTGTGTTCAACATTTTATTTATCTATAGATTCCAGGGAATTAAAATTGATATAGAGACCAAGATGGCATCAATCTAAGTGGGTACTCACGAACTAGATCTCTGGGGATGGCCGATTGTGGACAGGGTCCTGCCTGAGGGTCTGTGCTGTGGGCGCACGGAGTGAGAAGCTTGGGTTATCTAGCAGGGGGCAGATCAACGGTGTGGAGTGATTGGTGGAGATTCGTGAGTTCTGAGCCTGCCTGTGGTGGTTAACACAGATGGTTGAGCCCCGCCCAAACAGAAAATGGCTGGCTGGAGCCACGGACCCTATATCCATGACAACCGCTGCCTGCCGGCTACTCTGAGGGAGGGAGGGCTCTGACAGAAGGTGGAGAGGGTTTTAACTTCTGTGGATTTGGCTGCCTGGACCCCTTCATAGCTTTGGGGAGCAGATAAGCTGGCTTGAAACAGTGCCAGGCTGAGGGGAGAGGCAAAACTGCTGAGCAAACTTGATTTACCCAGCAGCCCACTGATACTGAGGCCTGGCCACAGAGAGGGCAAAGTCAGCCAATTTTATCGCTCTGCTCTGACAAGCATCAAAGCGTCAGCATTCCTGGGGAGGTAAGGAAGTGAGTAGGGCTTGACTAGTTTCCACGGCCCTATTTAGGGTCCCCTCAGTGAAGGGGGTGATCTAGCAGAGGACTCCTTTTGGGTCCCTTATATCCCCCCCCCCAAAAAAAGACAGTCACTTTTAAAAATGAATTCCTGTTCTTAATTTATATTACTACCAAAAATCTGCCTCAAAACCTACAGATAGAACCCTGAAGGGTCATTAATAAATGCAAGCAGGCTGAGAGGATCCACAAGTACACTAGAAGGAACACTTCTTCCTTACCTTTGTTTGACTGCTTGATTGTGTGATTGTTTGGCTTTTCTCTGTTTATTTGATGTCTCTTGTTTTTTTTTTCCTCTTTCCTCCTGCTTCTTTTGTCTTTCATTTTTTAAAATTAGGTGCTGCTACCTTGTCTCTTCTTTGCTGTGCTTCTTCCTCAGTGATTTCCCATTCTCTGTCTATACTGATATTGCATTGCAAGCTATCTCTTATCTTTCCCTCATCTCTCTGCCTTCTGCTTTCTGTTGTGGTTCTTAAACACAACACTTTTTCATTAGCCCACAACTTAAGGGTGTCAACCTCTATTCTATATATTTTGTTTTCATCTCTTTTTAAAATAAATATTAGCTTTTTCCTTTTAGCCCTTTCTTTACTTTTTCTCTCCCTCCTCATCATTCTAGCTTTCTGAATCATTATATATATATTCCTCTATTTGCTTTCGCAGTCCATTGTAGGTACTCCACTTTTTTCCTATTACACTACACTGCATACACAAGTTAAATATTCATTTCACTAAGTCCTATTTGGCTCCTCTACTCACTTTCATTACTATTACTATTATACTTTTTCCTTTCTCACATCTTTTGATTCCTCTGGCACTAATATTTTCCCTTCAGGGTTACATAGAAAGAAGCAAGGAAACAAAAGAAAAAGAAAAAGTGTCAAAGAGAAAACTTAACACACACACAGAACCACCAACTAAATATAACTCTAGAGAAGAGAGAAGCTAATCAACTGAATAAACCCATCAAGATAAAATGATGACTAGTGGGTACAAAAAATTACAAACCACACTGAGAAACAAGAAGACATGGACCACTCCAATGAACAAACTAAAAACCATGAATATATGCAGAACATTGAACAACTAATCAAAGATTCCCAAACAAATATCATGAACCATCTTAATGAAGTGAAGGAAGAGATTAAGGATATGAAGAAGACACTGAGAGAACATACTGAAGAAATTGTAAACATACACAAAAAGATAACAGATATGATGGTGATCAGTGGCACAACCCAAGAAATAAAAAAGATGCTGGAGTCATATAACAGCAAATTTGAACAGGCAAAAGAAAGAATTAGTGATGTGGAAGACAATACAGCTGAAATGAAACAGATAGTTGAACAGATGGACAAAAAAATAGAAAAAATCCAGCAGGGACTCAGGGATTTAACTGACAACACAAAATGCGCAAACATATGCATCATGGGCATCCCAGAGGGAGAAGAGAAGGGAAAGGGAAAAGAAGGAAATAATGGCTGAAAATTTCTCAACCCTATTGAGAGAGATGGATGTACAGATCCAGGAAGCAAAGTGCACCCCAAACAATATAAATATCAACAGGCCAACTCCAAGACATATACTTAGCAAAATGTTCAATGCTCAAGACAAAGAGAGAATATTCAAGGCAGCAAGAGAAAAAAGAACCATCACATACAAGGGAAGCACAATAAGATTAAGTGCTGATTTCTCATCGGAAACCATGGAGGAAAGAGGACAGTGGTATGACATAGTCAAAGTACTAAGAGAAAAAAACTTCCAACCATGAATTCTCTATCCAGCAAAACTGGGATTCAAAAATGATGGAGAGTTCAAAATATTCACAGATAAACAGAAATTAAGAGAGTATGTCAATAAGAAACCGGCACTTCAAGAAATACTAAAGGAAGTTCTATAAGTTGAAAGGAAAAATCAAAGGAGAGAGAGCTGGAGGAGGGTTTAAAAACATCTAAAAAGACAAAAACAGAAACAAAACAACATATGACATAGATTAATCCAGAGAAAATATGGCTGAAGTAAGAAATTCATTGCGAGTAATAACACTGAATGTTAATGGATTGAATTCACCACTCAAGAGATACAGATTGGCAGAATGGATAAAGAAATATCATCCATCTATATGCTGTCTACAAGAAACCCACCTTCAACCCAGGGATTCAAGGAGGCTGAAAGTAAAAGGCTGGAAAACAATTTTACAAGCTAACAAAAGCCAAAAAAGGGCAGGAATAGCTATTCTAATATCAGACAAAATAGACTTTAAATGCAAAACTATTGTAAGAGACAAAGATGGACACTATATATTAGTAAAAGGGGTAATCTCTCAAGAAGAGAGAACAATCATAAACATTTATGTACCAAATCGGGGTGCCTCAAAATACGTGAGGCAAACTCTGGAAAAGCTAAGTGGAGAAATAAATGCCTCTACAATTATAACAGGGGACTTTAATACGCCATTATCATCATTAGACAGAACATCTAGACAGAGAATCAATAAAGAAACAAAGACTCTCAACAATACATTGGAGGACCTGGACTTAATGGACATATACAGAACACTACACCCAAATACAGCAGGATTTACATTATTCTTGAGTGCACATGGATCTTACTCCAAGATACACCACATGCTAGGCCACAGAACAACTCTAAATGAATTCAGAAAGATTGAGATTATACAAAGTAATTTCTCTGATCACAATGGAATGAAATTGAAAATCACTAAGGGCCAGAGAAACAGGTTAGGCACAAGGATATGGGAGTTAAACAACACACTCTTAGACAAACAGTGGGTCAAGGAGAAAATCTCAAAAGAAATCAGTAACTACCTGGAAACTAATGAAAGCGACAGCACAACATATCAAAACTTATGGGATGCAGTGAAAGCAGTCCTGAGAGGGAAGTTCATAGCCATAAATACATATATTAAAGAAGAAGAAAGAGCTAAAATTGAAGACCTACCTGCACACTTGGAGGAATTAGAAAAACAACAACAAACTAAACCTAAAGGAAGTGAAAAGAATGAAATTACAAAGATCAGAGCAGAACTAAGTGAAATAGAGAATAAGAAAGCAGTAGAGAAAAAAAACAAAACCAAAAGCTGGTTCTTCGAGAATATCAATAAAATTGACAAACCCTTAGCCAGACTAACAAAGAAAAAGAGAGAACAGATGCAAATAAACAAAATAAGGAACGAGCAAGGGGATATCACTACTGACCCCACAGAAATAAAGAGTATCATAAGAGGATACTATGAAAAATTATATGCCAACAAGAATGACAACTGAGAGGAAATGGACAACTTTCTAGAAATGCACAAACAGCCTACATTGATGAAAGAAGAAATTGATGAACTCAACAGTCCAATTACAGGTAAAGAGATAGACTCAGTCATCAAAAACCTCCCAAATAAGAAGAGACCAGGACCAGATGGCTTCACAGCTGAATTCTACCAATCATTCTGGAAAGAGCTAACACCTTTTCTACTTAAGCTCTTTCAAAAAAATAGAAGTAGAAGGAATATTGCTTAACTCATTCTATGATGTCAACATTACCCTCATACTAAAACCAAACAAAGATACCACTAGAAAGGAAAATTACAGACCAATTTCTCTAATGACCCTAGATGCTAAAATCCTCAACAAAGTACTTGCTAATTGCATTCAACAACATATCAAAAAGATTATGCACCATGACCAAGTGGGTTTCATCCCGGGTATGCAAGGATGGTTCAATACAAGAAAATCAATCAATATAATACACCGCATAAACAAACTGAAAGAAAAAAATCACATGATCATCTCTATAGATGCAGAAAAAGCATTTGACAAAATACAATACTCTTTCCTAATAAAAACACTGCAAAAGATAGGTATAGAAGGAAACTTTCTGAATATGATAAAGGGATATATTAAAAACCCAAAGCTAACATCATCTTCAATGGTGAAATCTTGAAACCCTTCCCTATGAGATCAGGAACAAAACAAAAATTCCCACTATCACCACTCTTATTTAACATTGTCCTAGAAGTACTTGCTCGAGCACTGAGACAAGAAAAGGATATAAAAGGCATCCAGATTGGAAAAGAAGAAGTAAAAATTTCATTATTTGCAGATGACATGATCCTATACATAGAAAGCCCAGAGAAATCTACAACAAAGCTTCTAGAACTTATAAAGGAGTTCAGTAATGTTGCAGGCTACAAGATCAATGCTCAAAAATCAATAGCATTTCTGTACACCAATAACAAGCAATCGGAGGAGGAAATCAAGAAAAAAATGCCATTTACAATAGTAACTAAAAGAATCAATTACCTAGGAATAAATTTAACTAAAGATGTAAAGGACTTATATACAGAAAACTACACAACACTGTTAAAGGAAATCAAAGAAGACTTAAATAAATGAAAATATTCCCTGTTCATGGATAGGAAGACTAAACATCATTAAGATGTCTACCCTACCCAAACTAACCTACAGATTTAATGCAATCCCAATAAAAATCAACACTATATTTTTTAAGGAACTGGAAAAACAAACCATAAAATGTATTTTGAAAGGTAAGGGGCCCTGAATTGCCAAAGACATATTGAAAATGAAAAATGAAGTTGGAGGTATCACAGTACCAGGCTTTAAAACATATTACAAAGCTACAGTGATCAAAACTGCATGGTACTGGCACAAGGATAGACCTGCTGAACAATGGAATCAAATTGAGAGTTCTGATATAGATCCTTGCATATACAATCATCTGATATTCGACAAGGCTACCAAGCCCACTCAGTGGGGAGAGAATGGCCTCTTTAACAAGCGGTGCTTGGAGAACTGGATATCCATTTCCAAAAGAATGAGAGAAGAATACCATCTCACACCTTATACAAAAATCAACTCCAGATGGATCAAAGATCTAAATATAAGAGCCAAGACCATAAAGACCTTGGAAGATAATGTAGGAAAGCATCTACAGGACCTTGTAATAGGAAATGGTTTCATGAACTTCACACCCAAATCACAAGCAGCAAGAGAAGAAATAGATAAATGGGATCTCCTCAAAATTAAAAACTTCTGCACCTCAAAGGATGTTATTAAGAACATAATAAGGCAGCCTACCCAATGGGAGAAAATATTTGGTAGCCATATATCTGATAAGAACCTAATATCCTGCATATATAAAGAAATCCTACACCTTGAAAATAAAAAGACAAACAATCCATTTAAAAAATGGGCAAGTGACCTGAAAAGACACTTCTCCAAGGAAGAAATACAAATGGCTGAAAGCACATGAAAAAATGCGCAACATCACTTGCTATCAGGGAAATGCAAATCAAAACTACAATGAGATACCATCTTACACCCATCAGAATGGCAGCTATTAAAAAACAGCAGACTCTAAGTGTTGGAGAGGTTGTGGAGGAATAGGAACCTTCATCCACTGTTGGTGGGATCGTGGAATGATCCAGCCACTGTGGAGGACAGTTTGGCGATTCCTCAGAAAACTAACAATAAAGCTTCCATATGATCCAGCGATTCCACTGCTGTGTATATACCCAGAAGAACTGAACGCAAAAACACGAACAGATATATGCACACCAATGTCCATAGTGGCATTGTTCACCATTGCCAAAAGTTGGAATCAGCCCCGGTGCCCATCAACAGATGAATGGATAAGCAAAATGTGGTACATACATACAATGGAATATTACTCAGCTGTAAGAAGGAATAAAGTGCTAACACACGGAATAACGTGGCTGAATCTTGAAGACCTTATGTTGAATGAAGCAAGCCAGGCATTGAAGGATGAACAGTATATGACCTCACAGATTTCAACTGAGGAAAGAGAGCATTCTCTGAGAACCATTGCCTGAAAAATAGGTTAACAAGGGAGAGAAAGAGAAGAGTAGGCTGTGAGCCATCACCCATATGGACATAATCTATGGTAAAGGCATAGACTATAGTTGCATATTGAAGGATAGGACAGATGGGTAGTGATGTTCCTGGGTTTGGTGGTGCAGGGTTGACAGGTGGGTAGATTAGGAAGGGCAGATTGGAATACCCAGGGCATGTAACTATGAATCTTGTCATTACATGAGTCAAGACTGCGGAGTGTCATATGCCACAGGGGGATAGGGTGGAAGGAACATTTAAGATCAAATGGGGTATTTAGTGGTCACAGGAAATGTTTTTCATTACCTTACAGTAATGGACACAGGACGGTAAATATCACCAAAAATTATTAAACTCTACAGTCTAAGTTGTAAACTATACTGTAAACCATCAACAATGTTTAGTTGCTATACTTTACTATCTGTATAACTGTTATAACAATGCTAACATCCATAAAAAAAAAAAAGGTTTTAATATGGGGTGGGGAAGGGGGAGGGAGGTTGGGTATGTGGGAGTGTTTAGTATTCTGTCTGTGACTCTGCTGTGACCTAAAATTTCTTTAAAAATTAAATGAAAATTTGGGAGACACTGGGGAATGAGAGGGGGAAGGTGTCATGGTACACTGGACATCCAATAATGCAGTGATAAAAGGAAAACAGAATATTTCTTTTAAAAAGGTTTTTTTTTT
>JAQZBX010032667.1:0-25630 GCA_029593785.1 Cabassous unicinctus
AGATTTATTTATTTATTTATTTATCCCCCCCTTGCTGCTTGTGCTTGCTGTGTCCATTCGCTGTGTGTCTTCTCCGTGTCTGCTTATCTTCCCCTTGCTGTGAGGTCACGCTGCATCAGCCCCTCGCACCGTGCAGGCCGGCCTGCCCTCACAAGGAGGCCCCGGGAAGCGAACCCGGGGCCTCACTCTGTGCTTCTTTTGACTCAGTGAAGCCCAGGACCATCAGGACAGAGGCTTGGGTTCAACTCCTTCAGCAGCTTTCAACTTTGGGCTGGTGGTAGAAACCTCATTGCTTTTGAATTTCTAATGGATATCAATATAACCAGTATGGACTGCTCCACAAATCCAGGAGGAAAATGCTGTTTCATTCATTTTTTTTTTTCACACAAAACAAGTCTTCTGGCATCTGGCATTGGCCAGCAATCCTTGGCATTCCTTGGGTTGTGGCACAATTCCATTTCTTCTCTATTGTCGCATGGCCATCTTCTTTCTCTTTGTCTGTGCCTTCTCTCTCCTTCTTATAAGGACACCAATTGCCTGCCCTACTCCAGTATGACCTCATTTTAATGTGCCAAATTCCATCTTTAAGGACTTTATTTTAAAATCAGGTCACATTCTGAGGTACTGGGAATGAGCACATCAACATTTCTTTTGGGGGGACATAAAGCAACCCATAACAGTGCTTAGTACAAGCTTTCAGATGATCCAGGGCTGGTCCAGGGCTCTTTGCAGGCTGCTGAAGGCCTGTGTGGGAAAATGATCCTCGACCTAGTGTTTAGGGTGACCAAGGATGGCCCTTGCTTGGGTTCCCAGAATTGCAGCTCTTAGTGCAATTTCTGTCCTTTATATAGCCTTTCCCCAAAGAATCAGCTACCCAAAGGGACTGTGTCAGATTTCATCAGATTGTCCAACCCTGCAAACCCCAAACTCCCAGAGATATTCAATCCCTTGGGACCATACCACTGTAGGTCTGGCAACTTTTCCTTTTCAACCCTTGAAACAAATAGGGCCACCACCCACTTCCTAATAAGGGTCACCCTGATGGTCTCTAGGTGGCCTGTGGTAGTTTGACTCTTTTGTGGACCCCAGAAAATTTTGTTCTTAAGCTAATCCATTCCTGGGGAGGTGTGTAAACCCTGTTGTAGATGGGAGCCTTTGATGTGATTCAGTTAAGGGACCTTCCTTTTGATTAGATCACTTCAGTAGGGCATGACCCAGGGTAGGTCTTAATTCTCTTACTGGAGTCCTTTATAAACAAAGGAATAAAAATCTGCAGATACAGAAAAAGGCCACAGAGACACACAGGAGCTTAGTGAGAAACAGCCAGAATCTGAGAAAGAAGGCCCCAGGAGCCAGAAGCTGAGAGGAAGCCACTTTAGCCAGAAGCTGGAAGCCCAGGGGAGAGGGGAGAGATGAGCAAACACCGCCATGTGCCTGATTGTCTGCAGCTGCAGTTTGGGGAGAAACATCCTTTGATGATGCTTTTGATGATCTTTTGATGATTTGGACACTTTCATGGCCTCAGAACTGTAAGCTTATAAGTTAATAAATCCCCATTGTAAAAGTCAACTGATTTCTTTATATTGCTTGGCAGTCTTTAGCAAACTAAAACAGGATCCTGTTGCCCTCAGGAAGAACCTGCAATGCCTGGGGTTCGTTTACCCTCCCAGACTCTCTGATATCTTTCTCAATAGGGAAGAGAAGCAGGAGAAAGAGGAGAAGGAATAGAAGGATAAGGAGAACACTGTAGTAGACACTAAAAGTTAGCAGATCATTCCACTACACAGCTATATTCCCACACAGACTGCATAGGCAAATTCCCTGTTTTTCTTGAGGAGAAGGCAGACTTCCTTCTTTGAATTGTATAGGCTCAAAAATTTAGTCTCCAAATTTACAATCAGGAAGAAAACTGAGAGATCATCCTGTTGAGTTGTTTGAATTCAAGGTGCTGGACATAGTAGTAAAATAATTGAAAAATTTTAACGCAAAATGATAGTTCCAGTGATGGGGCAGCCTCTAGGGGTAGAATAATAGTGTACTTGAGTGGGAAATTTTTTTTTTTTTCTAGAATAAGAATCAGATTTATTTTGATGGGGCGGAGTCAGTGGTGGGTGGTCAAGTGATCCACAAACACCAAGTCTTGCATAGCTTCTGGAAGGGACTGGGGGTGTCTAGCAGAGTGGGCAAGGTGTGACTGTGAGGCAAGGCAGGAGGGACATCCTGACCCAGTTCCGGTAGATGGACTCTTGCTGGGCTGGAGCTCCTTTCAGGTCCTACTGCCATCTTAATAGTACCACATGGCCCCTAATTGTCTCTGTTGGTTCCTGGCTGCAGTAGGGGAGGGATAAAGCACTCATGATGATCAGTAGGAGGTTTGAAAAGAAAACAATGGTAGGTCTGAAAAAGAACACATCAAACTATGTGAAGGTGAGAGAACATGCCACAAGTTGCTAAGTCATGAGACAAAAATTTAAGACCAAAGAAAATATTAAAAATTTTAATTGCAATATATGAGGCTACCATGAGAAGCAAATGAATCAAGTGAAGGAACAAAGCACAGAGCTCTAGGGTGTGACAGAAATGGGCCCGATTGTGCCTAGAGCCATGAGACTTGGGAGCATGAGACACCTGTGAGGGAGAATGATTACATCTCACAGATTAAAAGCCCAGGATCAAGACTAATCGGGTTTCCCCTGGAATGTGCCTTTGTTCCTGAGTCATGCAGGTGAGTTATCATGGTTTTATCCTTGCATGGTTTGCTTCTGTAATGACCACTCCATAAATTAAAAAGAAAAACAAAACTGCTACCTGTTTCCTCTCTTAATTCTGCGTTTTGACAGAGAAACCAATAGCTGGAACAACCAATATCCCTGAGGATTTGAAAAAGGGAGTTCACCTGTGAGGGAGCTGTCACCATTCTCCCATTCTCCTTGAATCGGTTCATGTGATTCTATTCAATTCAGTTCCAGAAGAGGTACTGAGCATATGGTATGTGCAGGCACTGACTGGGCACTGCTGGGGGTGGACAAGGACAAGCAGGAGGCTGCTGCCCTCCAGGTGGAGCCCATTATAAAGCAAAGGCAACAGATCTGTAGACAAATCCCTGCATCACAGGACAGGGGAAGGAGTGATGTGCTTTTCCCTGGGGGCATCAGAAAAGGCTATAGAGAAGTTGATGTTTGAGCTGGGTCTTGAAGGATGAGTTGTAGTCGGCCTTATGGGCAAGACAAGAAATGGCAAATAAACTGAAGGAAAGCACAAAGGAACAACCACACAGAAGTGCATGGGGTATAATGGGAGCCAAGGTGTAAGTGGAAGTGTAGTGTATGGGTCAGATGTTAAAACAGTAATGTCAGAAAGCAGGGTTAGAAGATAACATAAGGGCAAATCTTCATGACCTGGGATTCAGCAATGGATTCTTAGATATGACACCAAAAGCATAAGCAACAAAAGAAACAATAGATAAATATGGTTTCATCAAAATTCAAAATGTTTGTGCATCAAAGGAAATTATCAAGAAAGGGAAAAGACAGTTTATAGAGTGGGAGAAAATAGTTGCAAACCATATATCAGTTAAGGGCTTAATATCAAGAATATTACAAGGCAACAACAAAAAGACAAACAGCCAAATTTTAAATGGGCAAAGGACTTGAATAGACATCTCTCCAAAGAAGATATACAAATAGCCAATAAGCACAGGAAAATCCCACAATGAGATACCACTTCACATCCACAAGGATGAATATAATCAAAATGAAGGACACTAACATGTGTTGGTGAGAATGAGGAGAAATTGGAACTCTAGTGCATTCATTGTTGCTGAGAATGTAAAATGGTGCAGGCACTCTGGAAGTTCCTCAAAAATTTATATATATAGAATTACCAAATGACCTGGCAATTCCACTTCTAGGTATACCCAAAGAAAGTGAAAACAGGATCTCAAACAGATACTTGTACACCAATGTTCATAGCAACACTATTTCACAATAGCTAAAAGGTGGAAACAGCGCAAGTGTCCATCAACTAATGAATGGATAAAGAAAATATAGTAAATACACACAATGGAATACTATTCAGCCATAAGAAAGAATGAAGTCCTGAGACATGCTGCAA
Source organism: Cabassous unicinctus (assembly GCA_029593785.1). NCBI lineage: Eukaryota > Metazoa > Chordata > Mammalia > Cingulata > Chlamyphoridae > Cabassous > Cabassous unicinctus. Next base: position 4,114 of record JAQZBX010032667.1, read on the forward strand.
CATGAAAGACCTTGAAAACACTCTCAGTGAAATATTACTTATAAGGGATGATTAGAAATAGCAAATTTGTAGAGTTAGGAAGCAGGTTAGAGGTTACAGGGGTGGGGGAAGGGGGAGTATTTGTAAAAAAAGAAGTATCATTAAAAAATAAACGACTGGGAAGGAAGGGAGGGAGGGAGGGAGGAAGGAAGGAAGGCGGGAGGGCAAATGTGGTAAAATGTTAAAAACGGTGAATCAAGGTATCTGGGAGTGTAGGCGTATGTTGGAGTTCCTTGTATGGGGTTTGTCTTACTTTTATAACTCTCCGGTAAGTTTGAAAGTATTTCACAATAAAAAGTGTTTGTTTTTTTTTAAGGTGCAAAAGCAATATTTAGAAGAGAATGGCTAGTACATGCTACCTTAGCCAGAGTGGTTGGGAAGGGCCTTCCTGAGGAGATGGTATTCTGAATTAGAGCCTGATGAGAAGGAGGCAATTGTATGAATATCTGGGCAGAAAGCATTTAGGGGGAAAGGAGAGTGAGTGCAAATGCCCAGACAGGGAAGCAAGCTTGAGAAATATGATTACTTTCATGTATGATTTATAGAAATCTGCCGTATAATGTAACTGTAGTCACATTATATACATTTTTAGATCTTGGATTTAATGGCACAGTCCACCAAGTATGAGGAACTTCTTGATTATCAGTAGCTGAACCATATCACATCAGTCTATTGGAAAAAATGGTAGACTGGAGTCAAAGCACCAGCCCCATCCTTTCTTGTGGTATGCTGAATATATGACTTCGAGTAAGTGACTTTGTTTCATTCTTGCTGTTAACTCCATATTTCAAGTGAGGAAAGTATCTCTGCCCCACCTGCATCACAGATTTTATGAGGATAAAGTAGAATTAAACTGAATAATCTAGCCTTATCTCATTGAGTGAAGCACTGGCCTATATATTGAATATGCAAAAGGATCTCATTTGGTTTCATTTGACCTAGGGCAAGTACCCTAGCACCTGTCATTGCTGTACCCATAACAACTTATTCAGAAATTTTCCTAGAAGATTACTATGGCTGTCCCATTTAGAGCATTGCCTCCAAACTGAGGTCATTGATTAGGAATTAGGGATGACAGGTGATCGACAGAGTGTGATAAGCAGTTTACACTTTTAGGAAGGAAGAAAATAGGTGGGTCTGGGGTGTGGAGCAGCTTGGATGCCTTTTTCAGGACTTAGGCTTCAGGAAGAAGCTCATTAGTGCAACCAAAACCTGTTTGCCCTTGAACATGTCACAGGAGAAGGAGCCCAGCTCTCACAGGAGCCTGACCTTGGCACTGGTGCCTGAAATTCCCAGCATTCCACTCATTCCTCAGAGGTCTTCTGGAAATGTGCACGTAGACATTCCCTGCAAAGGGTAACACGAAAATGAGCTGAAACTGCCTCCCTTGTCATCAGTGTTACTGGCACCTGCAATCACTCACATTTCTGGAACTTAGAGATGGCCTCTGAAGCTGGTTGCCTGGATTCAAAGCCCAGCGCTGCCCCTTGCCAGCTGTGGAAGCTTGGGCAAGCTACCTAAAGCTCAGAGGTACCCTCGGCGCCAGCAAGGAAACAGGGGCATTTGGCCCCATGCACCAGTGTGTGAGGAGATGCAAGTCTCTGTCTCTGCCGATTCTGGAGGCAAAATGTGAAGAACATGGAAACAAATACATTTCTTTGCCCTTGGGCACCACTTACCCTCACCTTGCCGCTTTGTAGAAGACGGTTCTAGAATAATGTTGAACTACAGAAATATAAGGGAGCAACATATGTATTTAAAGTGTTTTCCAATAGCCCCATTTCAAAAAAGTAAAGAGAAAGAAGTGAAATTAAGTTTAATAAGATTTTATTTAACTAAATATATCAAAATACTGTCATTTCAACATGTAATCAATATATCAAGCTATTGGTGAGATATTTTACATGCTGTTTTTTTGGATAAGTCTTCAAAATCTGGTGCGTATTTTATACTTACAGCCTATCACAATTAGGACTAAGCATATTTCAAATGCCTAGGAGCCACATGTGGCTAGTGGCTACCGTATTGGACAGCACAGAGAGAGAAAATGGCCCACATGTTCAGTCTGAAATAATAACAGTAGCTAATAATTCTTGATTACTGAAGAGAGACCTTGGGCAAATTACTAAACCTATGCCTGTGTCCTCCTCTGTAAAGAAGTAATTATAAAACCTAACAGATTGTCGCAAGCATTAAATTGAGATACATGTCTGAAGTTCCAAATATGATTATTCTTCTTCTGTGCCTTTGCATATGTAGTTCCATCAACCAGGAATGCCCTGACTTTTCTACCTGCAAGTCTTTATTCATTACTTAAGGCCTTGTTCCAAAGTCACCTCCTCCGTGAAGCCTACCTACCTTGCCTCTCAGGTGCTCCTGATTCTGGACCAACCGAGCACTTTGTTCATACTTCTAAAATAGTGCTTCTTACCTTGCTTTGTGATTATTTGTTTCCCTACTTGTTTTCCTGGTTGAACCCAGAAGGGCTTACTGCATTTCATTCATTCTAAGATGCTCATTTTTTAACATTTTTAGCATATCTGGTGCATTTATATTACAATTGGCAAAGGTTTTCCTTTCTTGGTGAGATTTAAAAACATATGGTGTGGTGGCAATATGTGGCGTAGATTTGATAAATTTCAGTATTTGTCTTTGTGTCCCCAGGCACAAGGCTCAGTAAATGCAATGAATGTGTTTAATGTACTGACAACACTAACAAAAGTGTATTGCGATTACCACACGTGTAAATTATTTGGCTGCCTGCCTCTCTTCCACTCTGGATGGTAACCTCTGGAAGGTCAGAGACTGTGGGTTCTTTCATAGTAATGGAATGGGCATCTTATGAGAGGTCAAAAATGAGAAACAAGCCCAGACACTTTCAAATCTAATACCTGTTTTTTTTTGAGGAAAATATCCCCTTCAGTCACATATAAGGAAAGAAACCCCACCTTCCTCAGCGCAGCATGGTTAGGCTTTAAATTTTCTCAAACCCAAATATCTGATTACTGCATCCGGAAGCCAGAGCATCAGATTGAGAAATGTGTGTCTGTGGGGCCAGAGGAGAGAAAGGGAGCATTTCCCCTCAAAGCTGAGTGTTTCCTCAGAAACCCCATAGGTCCCCAAGCAGATTATCTTTCAAACAGCTCATTCCAAGACAAGAAGGGCGTTTTAGCGACATCTTTTCTCTTTTCTAGAAGCTCCACTATCAAATTATGCTCACTGTCTTTGTCCCAAATGATAAATAAATAAGCAAAAACACACCAAAGAACTCTCTTATCAAGAGAGTTCCAACCAATCATTAGAAGGGTAAAAAAATACTCGTTAGTCCAAAATATGAGAAGGGGAGCTGGGGAAATAGAGACCTTCTGAAGGGTGGTAATCCCCAAGGTATATCCTCTCAGAAAGCAGGAATTTAAAAAGACCTGAGTATGAAATGTCTGGAATGTACATAGAGTTCCCATAAGCAAATACTGACTTTTAAGTTTTTGAGGTTATCTCAAAGCTGTCGTTTGAAGGTGCACCTTGATTTTTCCTCCATGAGAGGATTAGAATTCCTGCCAAGTAACAAAGGACTCAGTCTACTGGGGGGATCTACCCAATTAAATACACACAGACTCCATCCCCCAACTTAAGACCATCTCTCCTTATGGGAACTCAATTGTGTCTGTTCTATCCTTGGCAAGCAGTGCAAACACCTGGACTGAACTAAGGGAGTGTGGTTTTAACTCTTTTTTTTCCCTGCAAAGCAAACATGCCTTTAAAAGTGCAGTTAAAATGAATTGCTTAACCCTCCCACACACACACCCTGCCCCTTCCCAAACTGATCCACCTTTCAGACAGTCTCAGGACTCTGTATTATCCTCAAAGGACAGGGTATGTAGAGTGCCAGGGCTGCAGGAGCTCCTGGGCATGCACGCCAACCTGGGCCCCTAACTGCCCTTCATCCTGGGTTTGAAAGTGAGTCAATCACAGATTCTTTAACTTCCCATTTTCCCTTCTCTTCCTTCGCTCACTGCCCTGCTTCTGGCTGATGGGTCTAAAAGGATCAAGAAGAAGCGTGCCCTCGCCAGGTCCTTCTTGCCGATACTCCCACCCTTCTCCTTTCTCCTCTCCCCTAACCCAGCTTCTTTCCAGAGAAAATCCCTGCTGTCCGACAGAAGCCCCTCTGATTGTGGTAACAGATGAGTGAGATAGCTAAGGGCCCGAGTCATGTGAGGCTATTCAGCAGGTGCCATTCCCCTTGTCGGCCTGATAATAGTTCACGGCCCCCATTCGGGAGGCACTCAAACTCCAATGGGAGGATAGATACTAACAGTATCAATACTGCTAGGTAGAACCTTTATTAGGTGATGAACCAAGTACTGTGTCAGCAGGAAGAGGAGCTCTTAATTCTGTCAATGTAGTAGCTACTATGGGGGACTTGCTATGTGTGAGGTGCATTTCATATATTATTTCATGTTTCTTTAGGGGCCCCTGGCAAGTCTGACTCCTGAAGAAGGCTGACTAAGCATACCCAGCCCTGGGCAGCCCTCTCCTTCTTTATCGGCTCTTTGACCTATCCCTTTCCCTTAGTTCAGCTGAAATAAAGCTGGGGTGGTTTTTTTGTCTCCACCCCCACTCCTCCCTCCCACCTGCCCAAAAATTGTACTAGAACTAAGGAGGAAGCTAAGAAGGGACAACACAAAAACACAGAAGGAGGTGAGTTTGCAGAATCACAGATTTGCTTATCTGGCACAGCTCCCAGGGGAATTTGCTTCCTTTCTTCCACCCACACTCTCCATGAAAAGGCCCTGATCCTTTGTGTACAGCAAGATAAACACATCTCCAAAGGGGATGGGCATCTCTCATTTAGGGATATTTCTATCCCTTCATCCTGTCCCATCTTCTCCCCAAAGCCTTGAGACTAATTAAGGAAAACATGATCAACCTTGGTTCTATAAATCTTTTTTTTTAATCTACTATGAATCCAAATGGAGGTACAAACAAAAAAATAACTGGTTTGTAATCATCAAACATATCAAGAGCATGAAAGTTAAAATGAAAGAGATGTGACACCAAAACGTAGTATGTGATTATGAATGTTTAAAAGACATTATTGGCAAAAGTTGAATGGAGTCTGAGGATTAGATGGGAGTGTTGTATCAGTGTTAATTTCCTGATTTTGACAGGTATACTGTGGTTATATGGGAGAATGTCTTTGCTTATAGGAAATACACACTAAAGTATTCAGAGGTGATGGGGCATGTCGGCAGCTTACTCTCAAATGGTGCAGGGAAAAAAAGTCCTTTACTGTTCTTGCAACTTTTCTTTAAGTTTGAGATTGTTTTTTAAAAAAATCTACCCTGTATCCAGCAATCCCATTTTTAGGAATCTTTTCTAAAGATATACTATTGAAAATACAAAGATGAAACAACCCAAATGCTCATCATTAAATGACTGGTTGAGTAAACTATAGTACATACATATTCTAAAAAGGAAGAAGAAATATTTCTATAAACCATTATGGAGTGGTCTTTAAGATATATTAAGGGGAAAAGAAACCAAAGTAGAGAAAATTGTGCATACGTATCAGAAAAAGAAGTGAGTCTTTGTATGTGTATAACATTTTAAGAACAAGTAATAGAAGAATAAACCATAACATTTAAAAATAAATGATTATTTATTCATACACCAATGTTCACAGCAGGATTATTCAGAATAGCCAAAACCCAAGTGTCCATCAATACATGAATAAACAGAATGTAGTATACGCACACACACAATGGAATATTATTCAGTTCTGATACATAAGACAACATGGATGAACCTTGAAAACATCATGTTGAATGAAATAAACCAGACCCCAAAGGACAAATATTGTATGATTCCCTTTTTATGAAATCTCTAAAATAAGCAAATTCATAGAGACATAAAGTAGATTAGAGGTTACCAGGATTAAGGGAAGGGGGATGAGGAATTATTGCTTAATGGGCAGAGTTTCTGTTTGAGGTCATGAAAAAGCTTGGTAATGGATGGTGGTTTTGGTGGTACAACATTGTGAATTTAATTAATACCACTGAAGTATACAATTAAAAATGGTTAAAATGGTTTTATGTATATGTGTGTGTATGTGTGTGTTACCAATATAAAGATAAAATAAAATAAATGATTACCAATAAAAGAAGGAAGGAAATAGCATGAAGGTGATATGCATAGAAGTTAGTCTACTTTAAATATATTTTGCTTTGTAGATTTGATTTAAAAATTAGCCTTTTAAAAAGAAATCCCTAGAAATAAATAAAATAAAATAAAAACATCCCCAGAAATAAAACAATGGGAAAAAAAATCTCTGTGAAAAAATAAAAATAAAATGAAACAAATGATCCTAAATGCGAATACAGTTTGCATAGCCACACCAAGAACTATTCCACGGGACTGGAAAACATGAACTTGACTGTACATCTCTAAGGGGATATACACTAGTGACAATAAGAACTACAAAAACAAAAATGAAAGTAATAACAGGAAAAAAAAAGAAAACCACTTAAACTCTTTTCAGGAATCATATTGTTGGTGGAAACATTGCTAGTTATTCTCAAACTGTGTTTGGTGTTATACAATACATGAATAATTATGTAATATTCTATCGTTCTCAGTGTCTTTGAAAACCAGGATTCTTAACATTGGGAGAAAAGAGATATAGGATTGAAGATGTTAAGCAAAACCCCCTGTAATCTTGAATTTAAATAGGAATTATCTCTATGAACTCACGATACATTTTATCTTTTAAAATAAATTTATTTCCTAAATGGCATATGTTTCCTTAAAAGGCCTAGAAACAATGACCAATGAAGTTAGCATAGTGCACCCCCAGGGCCCAGAGTGTCCAGAAATACTATTTCCCACTAAAAGGAACAAGGGCTCCTTGGAGAAGTGGTTGATTTCATATTTAAAATAGGGAATGCACAAAATGTACCTGGAATATCTTGTCATTACCAGAGAACAAGAAAGTTATCAAAGACTATTAAGATTGCATCAAAGGACTGAAGAACCAACTATAAGAGGCTCCCACTGGCATCAATAATGACAGTAACTGCTAAAGATTAAAACCTCAAGTATATTTAAATTCATGAATTCATAATGATCCTAAAGATAATAATGGGTCACTCTTGAAGAAGCCTGGTGAATCAATTCTTTTTTTTTTAAAGATTTATTTATTTATTTATCCCCCCCTTGCTGCCTGTGTTTGCTGTGTCCATTTGCTGTGTGTTTTTCCTGTGTCTGCTTATCTCCCCCCTGCTGTGAGGTCTTGCTGCATCAGCGGGCCGGCCTGCCCTCGCAAGGAGGCCCCAGGAAGCGAACCCGGGTCCTTCCATATGGTAAACGGGAGCTCTATCGACTGAGCCACACCCGCTTCCTGAATCAATTCTTTATATATTTTTAAACTAGTAATTGCCTTTCCTTTGTGAATGACTGCACTGGGTAACCATGTAGTAGATGAGAAGTTGCTTTTTATAGAAGTATTGCAGCTAATAAATGAAGAAAGAATGATAAAACTGGAGTATCACCATTCTGTCACTTCTAATGAATCAATGGATCTTAGAATTGATTATCAATAGTTGCTAGTAACACAAAAAGAGAGAAACCAGATATTATTTCCTAATGGAAGAACACACCATTATCTATAAAGTAGTTTAACCAAAGCAAAACAAAACATAAAAACAAACAGAAAAGACAACCCTGAAGCTGATCAAGACCTAGATCCAAATACCAATTTACAGGAAAAACAGGACAAAAGAACAAGGAAACAATACTACAGGGATGCAGTAAAAGTAAATAAATAAATACAATAAACCGAAATTGTTAGAAATGCTACATGACTATCAACCCAGTTTCTTCAAGGAAAAAAAAAAGAGAGAGAGAGAAAGAGATGCAGGGGGAATATATAGATTAAAAGAAATACAATTAGACATATCAACCAATCACAATGTAGGGACTGTAGTTGGATCTTGAATCAAATAAGCAAACTTTAAAACAATTTATGACATTGATGAGACAATTTAAAATTTGAAAACTGGCTGGATATTTGATGACATTAAGGACTTGTTAATTTTTTAGGTGTGATGATAATGCTAATTTAAAAAAAGAACTATGTAAATGTTATATATTATAGTAACTATGGCTATGTTACTAAAAAAGAGTAATTCTCTTTTAGAGATTCATGCAGAACTATTTATAGATGAAATTATATGATGTCTAGAATTTGCTTCAAAATAATACGGATGGGGCAGGGGAAATGGGTAGGAGTGTATATGAAACAATATTGGGCATGAGCTCAAAACTGTTGAAGCTGAGTGATGAGTACACAGAGATTCATTCTTCCTTTGTATATTGAAATTTTCTTGTATATTCTATGAAATACATAATAAAATTATGTTACAAAAAATAGCACCTACCATGTACCAGGGACTAGTCTTGGCATTGACACACCAAAGCCATAAATTGGCCTTACCGAAAGTTCTTACACAGTCAGAACGTTTCATTCATGACTTACACATGTCAGAAAGGAGAAGCATTTGGTGGCCAACGCCCTTAGCTCTCCCCTTACTTGATGAGATGAATATGCAGTTTCCTTTGCCAAACTGGAAATTGAGAGCAAAATTCAACCCCATCTAAACGGCTCCTCCGTGAAGTTCGTTGAAGGCCGGAACCATTACTCAGGGCCCAGCTGCATGGCCTTCTCATCCACCCAGAAACACATGCAGATAGTCACTGCATCGAAGTCGGGCCATATGTGGGTTTTAGCAAAGAGCAGCCAGACAAAAGCACCACAGACATGCCTGACCTCTCTGTTGGCTTGTAGACCTTCCATGGAAATGTGAACTTTCCTTTGACACCCACAGGACATGCTCTGGCTGTTAACAACAGTCCTATAGAAAATTGGTAGTGCCCTTCGGCTGCATCAAGGGCACAGCGCCCAATGCCTTAAATCGCTGGCATTCATACCACAATTGCCACTTATTTCTGAGTTCCACCCTATTTGCTCTTTAGCTGCATGGTCCTTGAGGGTACGACATAAATTCAGTTGGACACTTCCCTGCCCAGAGTGGTGACCTTTATTGTACATGCCTGGGATGTTTCCCCAAGGAATCCAAGAGAAAATGGCACCATCAGAGACATGTGTTACCATGGAAATGTCATGCAGTGTGCGCTGGGCCTGGGCACAGTTCTCCCTGGGCTTACATTTGACTAGCATCAAGGTAATACGCCTTGTGGGGACCCCACATGTCTATCTATTCACTCACTCACATACTGAGCCTCAGCATTGGAAGCTCTGGAAGACATAAAAAAGAAAAAGACTAAGTCTTTGCCAAAAAAGTCTCTCAGGCTTGTGGGGGAGAAAGGCATGTTCACAAATAACCTGTTTAGAGTGGGGTCTGATCAGACCATGACAGGAGGGAGAGAGAATTTTCAACTGCAGTAGTGAAGTTTCAGGAGGTGAAGTATATAGCACACCTTTAAAGATGAATAAAATTTCAAATTTCAATTCAAGGCTTTTGGGAAGGTGAGGATAGTGGCAAAGAGAGCAGGGAATTCTAGGTGGAAGGATTACATGAACAAAATCATGGAAAAAGGATTCTATGAAGTCTTTCCGGAAACAATGAATAAAACCATTTGAGTACTGCCTGACCTCAGGAACAAATATGGTCTATTTTATATCCTTGTCAATATTTGCTAGTTTTTAAAAATGTAAGAACAGAATGCTGCTGATTTGCTCTAAAAGAAAGAAAGAAAGAAAGAAAGCACAGTGGTCAAAGTAGTCAACTACTGCTTCGAACAGATTAACCAATCCTGAAAGTGGAATTTGAGTATTAGGTTAAAATGATGCCCACAGCTCCACAGCCCCACTTACCCGTATAAAAGAGTTTAACTTCCTGAATCTAGTTCTTTCCAATTTCATGGTGGATCAAACAGCTCACCAACTTCCTGGTAAACAGTGGATGATCTACATGGTTTCATTTTTATGAACCTCAGTTCTGTTGCCCTTTTGGGCCCTATAATTCTTTGTTATGGGGTCTGACCTGTGCACTACAGACTCATTAGCAGCCTCTACACACTAGATGCCAGTAGCACTCTCTTCCTCCCCACCCCCCACCCCCACCCTGGTTGTAACAACCAAAAATGTTTCCAGACAATGCCAAATGTCCCCCTGTGCTATATAAAGAAACCAAAAACCATACTAAAAGCTCACATTTATTGAGTTTATTATATGATAATCTCTTTATTAGGTGATATACATATATTATCCCATTTATTCTTCGAAACACCTCCATGAGCTACAGGGTTAATTGTTATTTGCATTTGACAGATGAAGAAATTGGCCATCAGAGGGGTTTCTCAACTTGCCCAAACTCACACTACTCATGAATAGCAGAGCCAAGATCTGATGCCCACCGCCTTAGCCCCCAAGTTAGTTTGTACTGTACCCCCAGGAACCACTCTCACCTGGAGGTATAAAACAAAGGGTGTTGGCATCAATAGCAGGTGTCTCTACTTGAAGTACCAATGAGAGTAATTGCTGGAAACCACACCCAGCAGGACCCCCTGGCATGGCTCACACTCCCCCCAGGATAGCTATGGGGGCCTCCTCACTGCCATGTGGTCTTTATTCTTCTCCCTGCCACTGCCTTGAAGACCAAGCAGTTTACCTGAATGCCACATTGGCAATATCTTTTCTAGAACATCAGTTCCCCCTTCCCTTAGTAACCACACTGACGGTCATTCAGGCATCCACTTGCCATGATATTAGCAATAGGTAGGTGAATATTCCACAAATATTCACTGACAAATTTAAATTCAAATCCCAGTTCCACCATGTATTAATTGTGTGACCCTGCACAGGTAGATTATCTTTTTGAGCTTTAATTTCCTCATCTGTATAACAGTATAAAGGAAAAAATTACCATGCAGAATTATAAGGATTAGAAATAGTACATTCTTAAAGTACTTAGTACACAATAAGTGCTTTTTAATGTTATTATTGTTGTCAATCATTAATAGCTTTACAGGGATTTGTTGCCAACTTGCTTCTTAGTGTTACAGTCAACTGAGAGCAAGTGGAATGCAAAGATGAACATTTTGCTAGCAGATACGGCTGGGGAAAGATGCAGTGCACAAGTGCTACAGGCAGCCTGGGGTGGGATAAAAAGTACAAAACTTTAGAGGTACTTACAAGGTGATCTGGAAGTTGCCTGCCTCAACATTTATGAAGACACAGGACCATGATTGTAGGTATTTAAGCACTGGGACCAACTGGTGGAGAGACATTTTAGGGCAGGGTAGGGTTTTAAGGGTCCCTTAAGTCATATTGTGCCTACTTCACCTGACAACATCCCAATACTCTACTCCTGTATCCTTAGCACCCAGGAGCCCACAGGAGTATGACATTCAGCTAGCTGTAATGCCCAACTGTTTCCTATTTTAATCCTAGTTCATTCACTGTGGGTTGATCATCAGTGGGTTCTTAGCCAAGACCAGTGCAAAATGTTCTCTGAGTTGAACCTCCCATTGGCCATGCCAATTTGTGAAATACTGATTCACTTATTTCCTACTAATCTGTACTTATCAGAAACAGAGATGGTCTAACTGATTTTCTGAGTACTTCTTAAAGCCTCCAGGAAGTGTTGTGAGCAGTTGCCTAAATCATAAATACAACAATGTCCACCATTTAGTGGGCACCTGCTATATAGATTTGAGTCCTTACACTGCCCTTGTATGGTTCCTATCCTCTTTATACACCTGAGGAAGGAAATAGAGGTTAAGTGATTTGCCTAAGGCCTCCCAGCTAGGAAGTGGCTGGAACAGGATTCAAACCTAGGTCTGGCTCCTAAGTTCTTTTCCACTATACTGTGCTGCCTCTTTCTCCTATTACCCCTTCAATGAATGTGTGTGTGTTGGGGATGTCCTCCGGGCACTGCCCCAAGGGGCCCAGGGCAGCTGGCAGCATCCTCTTTCACTCTGCAGGCTGCTGGCAGGTCCAAGTAAGGATTCAGTGAGCAAAGTCAGAGAGTAGGAAATGGCAGTAGACCACTGAGAAAGGAGAGCCACAGGAAGGAAGGAAGAAAGGAAAGAAGGGAGGGAGGAAAAGAGGGAAAGAAGAAAGGCACGAAGGAGGCTGCTTTCTCTTGCCTTGGTAATTGTGACTCAGAGGGCCCTTTCCAAATGGCTTTCAGTGAAAAGAAGCCTTTCCTGTGAGACTAAGGCATGAAGGGGGTAGAGACCACGACTGCTAATGGAGCTCACGACTGTGGTTGGAGCTCTGTCACTATCACTCACAAAACATGTCCTCTGAGGTGGGGTGTTGACAGCACCATTTTCACCTCAGAGGGAGTGGCATTTCTGCCTCATGTGGAAGGGCACGTGTGAGAGGCATTTGCCAAGGAATGCATTACAGACTCAGGGAAGAAACTGCATATCCCACAAGAACAGTCACTGTGGAGCACTGTGGAGAAAATGGGACCAAGATGTTGTTGCCTCAGACACAGGAAGCTGCCAGACATGGTCCCAGTTCTGAAACACCCTCTGCCTACCCAAGGCCTTGTATCACAAAGGCCATATTTAGAAAGCAGAGGCTTTTTACAATTGGCACATTTCTGTAAACACATAGGTTTAATTCCAACTTTATAGCTCAGCTACTCTCTGTAACACACAGTCCATAAAGTATTTACAATGTTGTTCAAAATCTATATACTATTTACATTCCCTTGCTCTCCATGCAGGTAAAATGGATCTAGGAACTTGGCTAGAGTCCCAGGGAAACAGCTGGGATTAAACACACACACACATACACACATAACTACAGCAATAATAAAATTTAAAAAAAGAACCCTGAATGGTATGTGAAGAGAACAAAGAACCTCAAACACAAACCCCCAGAGTGAAGAGGATACAGTTCACATGTGGGCAAGCTCAGGAAGACAGGAGGACTTGGAGGCTCCTTTAGGTGACCAGATGGATATTCATTCAGCTCTACCTCACGACCTGTGTTTTATGTGAATTAGTTTTTCCAACACTCCATCAAAAATCAACTCCTTCTGGTTACTCAGCAATGGATGTAAATGACCATTGCCGGGAAACAGATGTGGCTCCTGTCTACCATATAGGAGGTCCAGGGTTCAATTCCCGGGGCCTCCTGGTAAGGCAAGCTGACCCACATGGAGTACTGGCCCGTGCAGAGAGCTGGTACGGCAAGATGACGCAACAAAAGGAGACACAGAGGAGAGACAATAAGAGATGCAGCAGGCCAGGGAGCTGAGGTGGCACAAGAGATTGAGCTCCTCTCTCCCACTCCGGAAGGTCCCAGGATTGGTTCCTGGTGCTGCCTAAAGACAAGACAAGCAGACACAGAAGAACACACGGAGAGCAGACAGTGAGTGCAAAAACAACGAGGGTGGGTGGGAAATAAATAAAATAAATCTTAAAAAAAAAGCTGTACTTGAAAAAAAAAATGACCATTGCCTCCTATTATCCAAATTTCTCCAGAGGTAACCTGCACCCTTGGGACCTTCCCCCCATGTGTAACTGGTCAGAGCTTGAGCTCTGCTGACACAGAGACTGCACCCACCCCAGTTCCACAGCTCAGCCCCCAGCAGCCCAGGGCAGGGCTGCCCAGACAGAAGCCCAGTGCTGGTGGAAATCCTTAGCAGACCCTAGAGTGAGTTCACCCTTCTCATGGGTAGACCCAGGTTTGGTGAGGCCTCAGGCTCATATAGTTCCTGGCTCTTATAAGGATAAAAGAATACAAAATTTCAAATACAAAACCAGGTACAGGACCTTGGGAGGGGCTTGTACAAGAAAAAGTCCTTGAAGCCTAAGCTTAGCTTCAAAGTAAATCCACTTCGGCTTCTCCCCTTGAGGAGATCTTGGATGATTGCTGTCTGGTGGTAGGAAGCAAGGCTTGACCTAATTTTCTTGGCACACAGAGATGCCTAATTGTAGATTTTCAAGCTCAGGGTAGAAAGATCAGGGAAAGAAGTAAAAAGAAACTTGGCAATGCTGAGGACTATTAATAGATTGCACTGGGATATGCAATTCAAAATTAATCATTTTAAAGTATAATTTTAGAAATTGTTACTCTACAGAATATTTGCTGTTTCAAATAAACTTATGAGACGTTATTTAACAGTATATAATATTTAACATTTATTGATTTTTGTTGTTGCTGTTACTCTTCAATCCATAAATCCCTGGAGACACAGATCAGCCATTGCCTGGGGACCCAAGACCCTAAAGACTGAATTGTTTCATAACAGGAAAGTCAAAGTGAAGGGCCAGGCTTATACCGAGTTCTGCCTTTTGCATTTAGAGCTAGACTGACTGGCTGTTAACAGGAGCAGTTCAAAGGCAGAAAATCCATCTCATCTCCTGCTTAGATTTGATCTTTTGCTCCTCAAACTGCTGTGAAATGATAAATAGGAGGCATTTCAGTGTCCATAGTGAATTAGATGAATTAATCAAGTTGCTGGGTCCAATAGGACAAGTAGCCCCACGCCACCACTGGGGATGGAATCTCTGCTTCCCAAAGCACAGGCAGCACCTCAGACCACAGCAGGCCATGCAAACAGTCTCCAGCCCAGGTAGCTGTACTTCAGGCTCAGGTGGATGGACTACAACCTGGATTAAAGAAAATGTCCTAGGGGTGCCATAGCCTTTGCTATGGGAAACTCCAGGCCAGAGAGGGAAATGAAATCTTTAGAGACATACCAGCATGTCAGGAAACCAGGTGTGAACCAGGGGAGGAGATGGGTGTTAGGGGTGGGGAGTGTGGGTCAGAGTAAGGTTCAGGTTGAGGAGCAGCTTGGGTGGGGGAGGGGAGGGGAGTGGGGAAAAGAGACCCACCCAAGGGAAGGAAAGGACTGAGACAGGGCCCTCCAGCTGTCCGTGGCTCCAGATCCTGAGGAGTCAGCGTCTGTTCCGTGCTGAGGAACAGCTCTCCAAGGGAAGAAGCTGAGCCACCTGTGGGGCTCAACCTGCCCAGGGGAATAGGGGAGACTGGGACCTTCTCTTCTCACTCCTTCTGTTGACTGAAAGGAAACAAAGGTGTTTTTAGGAGGTTTTCTGCTCTTCTCAGATCTTCTTTGAAAACTTTCTTGCTGGCATTTCCTGTTTGTGTCTGTTCTCTCACATTAGATTAGAAGGTCCCTGGGAAAAAGTGCCTTATCTAAATTATGTAATACTATCTTCTTTTGCGTTTTTACTGTGTGCTAGAAATTTACTTTAAATTGCCTCACTTAATCCTCACAATGCCTCTGTATACCTCAGGAACCTAAGGGCCATAATTTACTTGCCTAAAATTACATAACTATTTAAGTGGTAGAACTAGCAGGCAAGTCCAGGATGTCTGACTTCAAAACCATTTACTAAATGTTTGTCAAATTAATGAAACAAGTTCCTCTTAGAAATGAAAATATGAATGGAATCCACTCCCAATTTGCAGTGTTTAAAATAATCCTAAAGCAATTAATCCAAAATTCATCATTTGACTCTGAAATATGGGTTTTTTCCACGTACTTGAATATGGGTATGTTTTCTATTCTAGGAATTGATAACTCTAAATGACATAGAGGAGTTCAAAATATGAATTTGAATTTTCCTATTTGTATTTCCTTACTAGAACTACTGCTTACACAGAGTGCAGACCTGGGCCTAGTTCTCTTCTCCGACCATATCTTCTCCATACAGCTCTAAGTATCGAAATGTTAATGACTCTCACTTCTGTTTCCAGCCCGGAGTTTTCCTAAGCTTCCAGACTCACATATTCAACAGCTTACTTGGCATAGTTAACAGGTATCTCCAACATCATCCAAAATAGAACGTTTTGTTTTCCACCTTCCCAAGCTGTTCTTTCCCATCTTCACCATCTCATGAAGTGACATCACCATCCTCCCAACTGCTCAAACCAAAAACTTAAGTCATACTTTATTCCTTTTTCTCTCCCTCCACATTTCACCTATTACCAACATGCATCCTGGATCTCATCTAAACCACCATCCGTTTAATGGGTTCGTAGAAGAAGTTTCACTCCTCCCACCTATGAAATTAGTAACCCAGCTATTTTGTTTTTTGACTTTTATTTCCGTTATCAAATTGCTAAGAGGAGTGCTAATGCTTTCCAGAGATAGACCTGCCCAGAAGAGGGGTGTGGTGGCCCTTTCTGAGGCTGTAGTTATGATACAAAATTCAAGATGCCATCCATTCCACTACCAAAATATCTTGTCTACACACCAGTTCAGTATTACAAAATTCCTCTCTTGGGAATAATCATTTACCTAGTTCAAGTGAGTGGTTTTTGGATTTTGCATTTATGATGCCAACTGTTTAAAAAATAATAAAGCTTTAAGAAGATAATATAGGTATATCATGTTTACATTAAAAAAAACTAAAGGTTAACTCATGTGTGAACATGTGTGTGTGTGTGTATATATATATATACATATATATATATACTTTTTTTGTTTTTATGACAAAGATGGTCTCAAAGTAAACTAGGCAATCTCCAACTCCCTTAGCGGCATTAAATAAATTCCTCTTCTGTGAAGTATCAGGAACTGTTTATTTCTCCATGCCCTCAAAGGCAATCTGGATTTTCAGTTAATCATCACAGGGATGAACTGAAATGGGAGCTGCAGTTCCTGGTAGATTAATTATAATTTTTTTCAAATATTTTAACACACTCTTCCAGTTATGCAATTGACCTTAAAACACTTTGGGTCAGTTTATAAATGTGTGTGTGTGTGTGTGTGTGTGTGAGTGTGTTTAACCTTGCCCAGGATTCCGTGGACTGACAGCTCTGAGCAATACATCAGAAATATGTATAGTACCGCTCCAAGGCCTGATCCTTCATGTACATTCTTGGGAAATGTAATCCTTACAGTTTCCAATCTCATTTCTTTTAGGATACAGATATGCGTGAATTTTACTTTTGAAACAACATATACACTTTGTTTTATATTAAAATCAATTTGAGATTTATAAAGAAAGTTGAGCCATTGGTTCAATACTTGGTAAATCTAAATCTCCATTATATTACATCAGACTTAATTAGTGTTTAAATTCTAATTTGAATGTGATAGGCTTCCTTCTATTTGCATTTCTGAGATTAAACAAACCTTTACCTCCTCAGTGGTCCCTTTCCCTCTTGAAAAAGAAACACAGCTGGCTCCAAGTTGTTTTTGGTCCCCGCTCCCTCCTCCAACTTTTTTTCTTCTTAGATAAAGAAAATATAGTTCTGTTCCAAGCCCAGCTGTTAGGGAAATATAAACTCTTATTGACAACTAAATTAAACATATAAACATCTGCAGTTTATTTGATTCAAATTTGGCAGAAATGGACTTGGGGGTCATAGAGTGACTGATAATTTAATCTCACTGCATTAGTAACAGAGAATATGTTCTAATTGTTTCTGTCAGTTACACTAGACGCTACTAATTAATAGTTTAAACTTTAAAAACAACAGCAGCAATTAACTCATACTCCATGCCTTCCCAGCTCTCAGCTTTATAAGGTGATATACAAAAGTGCTATATAAAAAGTAGATTTCTAATTAGCATGCTGGGACTGTCACTTGATATGATGATGAGATAGCAACTTTGATTTGGCTGCCTTTTGTTAGGTCTCTATTCAACTTCCTGGATGGGTGAGAGGGGTGATTCTAACAGAGTAGAGAATTTAATTTCCGATCTTGGTGTGCTAAGTATGGAGATAATTCCCTACAAAGAAAGACCAGTTTGATAAAAGGAAAATAAACAGACTTTGGAAGCCAGTTTGTGTCCTGGTTAATAGAACAGGATGCAGCTGTGGTCAGATGCAGCTAAGAGAGAAGGCGGTCTGTAATTGTAGGTATAAATTAAACACCCTGTGGTTAGGTGGTTTTTTAGGGCCATGACTTTGGGTTTACATGACTCACTATCAAGTACACAGAAAAAGAAGTTGACTAAAGTACAAACTGAAAATAATAAAGCTGAAACTTCAAGGTTCCAATATGCATGCATTTGATTCAACCTTTCCCCCACAGATCATGAATCCAGACCCTTTTTATTTTCTGTGTTATATCTTCAGTATATGTGTGCTTAGTTTTACCCACAGAGGTACAGTGAAACTTAGTGATCCTATCGAGGAAGCCAGTGGAGCATACTGGTTAAGATCAGATGCGTAAGTCTGAAAACCTGGTCTCATCATTTTCCAAATTGGGTAGCCTTACTGAGCTTCCATTTCCTCAACTATGAAATAGAGGTAGGAATCCTATGCCTATGTTTGGCACATCAAAGAGTTCAATGAATGGTAGATGTACAAGTGTGACTTGAAGTTCCTCTTGTTCCCCTCAATCAAGTCTTCACATAACAGCCACGGAACTGGATGAGAACCTTTAGAAAGATTTAGACAGAGAGAGAAACAGCAGCTAGAAGAGCCCATTCAAACACAGAGGCAGACCGTGTCACTGTCCTGGTCAGACCCTCCAGTGGCCTCCCATTCCCCTTAGAGCAAAAGCAAAGTCCCAAAGGCCCTCCATGATCTGCATCGCAACCCTCAGCCTCTCTGATCTCATGTCCTTCTACGAGTGTCCTGCTGACTCACTCTGCTTCAGCCACATTTTCCTCCTTGCTGTTCCTTGGGCATGCCAAATAGCCTTTTGTCTTGGGGTCTTTGTACCTACTGTTCCTTCTGCCTGGGCAGCTCTTTCTTCAGATATCTGCCTGGCTTGTGCCCTCACTGCCTTCAGGTCTCTGCTCAAATACCTTTGGAGAAAGGCTTTTCCCCACCACCTTATGTAAAAACAGTACTCCCAACTCTCTATCCCCTTATCCTGCTTTATTTTTCCCATGACACTTGCTACTACCTGATATTAAAATGCATTTATTTATGTATTTATTTGTCTGCCCCTCTAGAAAGTAAGCTTCATTATTAAGAGCAGTGGCTGTTTTATTTGCTGCTGTATTCCTAGAGCCTGGGACCATGCTCGACACATAGTAGGTGTGCAATAACTATTTGTGAACTGAGTGAGTGAGTACCAGACATGGCAAATTCTCATTGCTCAGTATAAGTTTTAGTGTGAATCAGAATCATCTGGGATGCCAATGCCTGGACCCATTCCCAGACTTAAATATATATATTTATATGTAAATATATATATATATATTTACAACCAAACACTCCCCCATCCCCACCCCCATTAACTTCTCATCTACTTTCTATCTCTGTGAATTTGCAATTTCTAGTCATCTCTTATAAATGATATCATACAATCTTTGTCCTTATGTGCCTTACTTTCCACAGTGGTTGTACCATTCTACATCCTCACCAAAAACGCATTAGAGTTCCAATTTCTTTGCATCCTCGCCAACAATTCTTATTTTCCATTTTTCTAATAGGAGTCTTTCTCATTGATGTGAAGTGGTTTCTCATTGTGGTTTTGATTTGCTTTTCTCTAAGAGTTAATTATGTTGAGCATCTTTTCATGTGTTTCTTGGCGATTTGTATGTCTTCTTTGGAGAAATGTCTAAGTCCTTTGCCCATTTTTTTAAATTAGGTTGTTTGACTTTTTGTTGCATTGTAAAACTTCTTTATCTAGTCTAGATATTAAACACTTATCCAATATATGGTTTGCAACTATTTTCTCCCACTCTGTAGGTTATCTCTCCACTTGATAATTTCCTTTGATTCACAAATGTGTTTAATTTTGATGAAATCAAATTTATCTATTGTTTCTTTTGTATCTTATGCTTTTTTTTTTCTTTCAGATTTTCAGTCCTTTTAATTAGGTGCTCTGAGGAGAGGGCGGGATGGCAGATCTGGGCTGGGGAGGGAGGTGCTTCCTGAGCCCCACTCAGCAACTGGGCAGTCCTCCTCCTCCTGCAGCTGGATTTTGCTGGGGTCAAAGCAGTTGGATTCCATGTTAAGGAGGCCATTAGCTTCTCGGTACTTCATAAGCCTCTCACCTTCCTGGCAGTCCTAGTCCCGCATCCTGTAGCCAGGCAGGTATAAACCACAAAGGTGCTGCCGAGGACGAGGACAGTGGAGAAGCCAAAGAAGATGGTTCGTATGACCCAGAGGTCCACAACAGGGTCCTTGTCGTAACCATGGGAGTAGTTTCTTCTCGTAGAGGTTTTCGTCCTCGAGATCTGGTCGTCCTGCCAGCGTATGGTCGGTTCCTGAGACCGATTCCCCGCCACGGCAGAGGGAGCGACTACAGCCCCAGAGGAGGCAGATTCCTAACAGACACAGGCAGCCGGCAGCCCCAACAGAAGGCTGCGAGCGCTCAAACCTAGCAGCCCGGCTGCCGTGACAGATTGCTCTATCTCATGCTTTTGGTGTCATATCTAAGAATCCATTGCCAAACCCAAGTCCTAAAGATTTGCCCCTATGTTATCTTCTAAGAGTTTTATTGCTCTCTTTTTATTTAAGTCCTTTATCTACTTGGAATTGATTTTTTTAATATGGTGTGAGGTAGGGCTCTAACTTCATTGTTTTACATGTGGATACTCAATTTTCCCAACACCATTGTTGAAAACACTATTCTTTCCTCATCACAAGTATTTTTCACTCTTGCCATAAATCAATAGGCCATAGATGTGTGGGTCTATTTCTGGATGTTTAATTCTGTTCCATCTGTCTATTTGTCTATCTTTATACCAGAACCACACTGTTGTGTAATTTGTGTATTTCTAGGAAATTTTTCTTGTTCTTCTAGATTATCTAATTTGTTGGTGTACAATTGTTCATAATATTATCTTATAATCCTTTTTAGTTATTTAAGATCTGAGGTGATATTACTATTTTCTTTTCTGATTTTAATTTGCATTTTTCTCTTTATTTCTTTGTCAGTCTAGCTAAAGTTTGGACAGTTTTATTGATTTTTTGTTTTGTTTACCCTCTAAATTGTTTTTCTATTTATCTCATTTATCTCTGTGCTAATCATAATAGTTTCCTTTCTACTAATAACTTTGGGTTTACTTTGCATATCTCTTTCTAGTTCCTCAAAATATGAAGTTAGTTTATTAACTTGAGATCTTCCTTCTGTTTTAAAGTAGACATTCATAGCTATAAATCTTCCTCTGAGCCCTGCCTTTGCTGCATCCCATAAGTTTGGTATGTTGTGTTTTCAGTTTCATTTATTTCTAAGTATTTTATAATTTCCTTTGTAATTTCTTCTTTAATCCATTCATTTTAGAGTGTGCTGTTTGATTCCCACATATTCGTAAGATTTCCTTCTGTTATTGATTTCTAACTTCAATCCATTGTGGTTGGAAATTTTACTCAGTATGATTTCAATATTTTTTTATTGATTGATGCTTCTCTTGTGCCCCAATATATAGTCTATGCTGCAGAATTATCCATGTGCACTTGAAAAAGAATATGTATTCTACTGTTGTTGGGTGAAGGGCTCTATATATGGTCAGTTACAACCTGTTGGTTTATAATCTTGTTATAACAGGTCCTCTGT
>JAQZBX010032668.1:0-25748 GCA_029593785.1 Cabassous unicinctus
CTCTAGTCTTTTATCCATCTAAAATCTTTTATAAAATTTTCTATTGCTTTTTTTCTTCTTACTATATTTTTGCAAACACTTCCTCTTCCCTCTTCCCCCATCCTCTGCTCCCTCTGTTAACTCTAATCTGCTTATATCTCTGTGAATTTGCTATTTCTAGTCATCTTTTATAAGAGATATTGTAAATTTTTTTTCCTTATGTGTCTTGCTCTTTTCCCTTAGCATAGTGTTTTCAAGGTTCTTCTATGTTGCAGCATGTCTCAAAAATTCATTTTTTTCTAAGGCCAAGTAATATTCCATTCTGTGTATGTACCACATTTGGTTTATCTTTTCATTTGGATTGTTTACAGCTTTTGGCTATTGTGAATAATGCTGCATAAAGCATTGGTGTATAAGTATTTGTTTGTGACCCTGTTTTCACTCTCTATGGGTATACACCTAGAAGTGAAATTGCCAGGTCAAATGGTAATTCTATTTTTAACTTTTTGAGGACCTGCCATTTGGCTTTCTATAGAGGCTGCACCACTTTAATTCAGTGCACTAGAGGTCCAATTTCTCCACATCCTCTCCAACACTTGTTTTTTTCCATTTTAAAATAATAGCCATCCTTGTAGGTGTGAAGTGTTATCTCATTGCTGTTGTAAATGGCATTTCCCTAATGGCTAATGATGTTGAGGATCTTTTCATGTGTTTATTGGTTATATGTATATCTTCTTTGGAGAAATGTCTATTCAACTCTTTTGCCCATTTTTAAACATGAGTTTTTTTTATCTTCTTGTTGAGTTGTAGGACTTCATTATATATTTTGGGTATTAAACCCTTAACTAATACATGGTTTTGAAATATCTTCTCTTATTCTGTAGGTTGTCTTTTCATTTTCTTGGTAATTTCCTTTGATACACAAGTGCTTTTAATTTTGATGAAATAATATTTATCTATTGTTTTATTACTTATGCTTTTGGCATCATATCTAAGAATCCATTGCCAATTCCCAGGTCATGAGGATTTGCCTCTATGTTATGTTCTAAGAATTTTATAGTTTAGCTCTTATGTTTAGATACTTGATCCACTTTGAGTTGATTTTTGTATATGGTGTGAGCTAGCAGTCTAAATTCATTCTTTAGCATGAGGCTACCCTGTTTTCCCAACAACATTTGTTAAGATAAAAAAGGAAGGAAATATAGAGAGAAAGAGAGGAAAAATGGAAGAAAACCCCCCCACATTACTAGCAAATAGGAAAAACACCCACAAGAAAACAAGGGAAAAAAAACAGGGAAAAAAACAATGAAGTGCACAGCTTCTCCAAGTCTCCGTTATGTGCTGTTGGGAAGCAGAAGCTGCTGTTCTTGAGGCTGAAACCTAGGCCAGTGTCCCTGCTGGCCCCTCAGGGATCTGCCAGATCCCAAAATAGGAATCAGATAAAGAAAAAAGAGTAACCAATCAAAAACAAGAAAGAAAGAGAGAGAGAGAAAGAGAGAGCACTGGCTTTTTATGTCCCTGTAGATGCTTGTGTAAAGCCAGAAGATGCTGCTCTTAGAGAAAACGAGGCTAATATCTGTGTTGGGTCCTTAAGGATCCACCAGAGTAAACAACAAAAGAAGAGAAAGAGGAAACCCAACCAATGAAAAAATGCAGAGGGTTTTTAAGTCCTGATAGAAGCTGGTGTGAGATCAGAAGCTGCTGCTGCAGAGAGAGGTGAAACCCAGGAGTCTTATCTTGTGCCCTCAGGGATCTGCCAGACCAGGAAATGGCCACACTGAGAAGGAAAACAAAAACAAAAACAAAACCAAAAAAGGCAGAACACTATCTCTTTAAGCCCATGTGGATGCTGGGAGGAGGCTGGACACAGCTGAAATCCTAGTTCAGCCACAGTGCTAGTCCCTCAGGGATTCCCCATACTGACTTCCACCTTCAACCCTCCACCCAACTTTTAGAGGAGGTGGGCCCAGCCGTATGCTTCTGGAACTCAAGGCACATTTCCACAGCTTTTTCCATAACTACTGCCACGGGCTGAGCATTGGGGGCTGGTCACTGGTTTGCGCTTTTACTTAGAAATGCTGAACTCTCGGCAGCATTTTGCTTCCTCTGGCACTCCTGTAGTTGTTCTAAATGTCCATTCTAGTTCCAGGGTTACCACCTAGTTAATTACAGGCTCTTTTTAACAGCGCTTTCATTTTTCTAGTGGAGGGGATGATTTGTAAAAACTTTCTGCTCTACCATTTTGCCCCAGTGCTCCTCCAAAATCTTTTAAAACAAAAGATATTCTGTTGCCAAACAATATTTTAAATGAAAGTGAATTTATTTTACACTTGATTACATAAGGAGCTACCAATTTACGATATGGTATGCACATACACTGATACAACGGGAGTCTAGTCTATTGGACATGTAATGTAACTTATTAAAAACAAATATGTTATATGTAGTGATATGCCAGGCATGACATAACACTAAGTATATAATTACCAATATTTTTTTATACTAATCTTTGGTTGTAGGATCTGGAGCAGGAGGTAAAATGAAGGGACTGTTTAGAGACATTCATGTGGATGCCATCTTGTTTTTTAAATAAATTTTTTTATAGCAAGTACATTCGTTTAATAGATGCTTATCAATAACCTAATGTATGCTAATCATTGTACTTAATGCAGAGGAGATAATGGTAAGCAAAAACACTAAAAACATTAAAAACAATTCCTTTTCTACTCTTCCTCCCAAAAAAAGACATTGCATTTTATAAATATTGGGCATCCGTAAAGTATTCATTGTGGATGGCCCCAAGTCACTGCCCCTTTGGGTCCCATGGCAGAAACTGAAATTGAATGAAATGAGTGTAGCAGGTAAAGACATTGAGTATTCTGGGTGTTAATGAAATGTAATGGTTAAGGAGAGGAAGGTAAGCACTGTCTATGCTAGGTTTATATATTTTTTAAAGTGGCCTCTGAACGTTTTCTAAAGTGTACCTGCAATATTGTCCTTCTCATATATTTAATATGTATGATGTATGTTCAATTTTATGGTATCCTTCTTGAATTGACTTTACTTGAAAAACATGCTAGGATGCATTATTATTTTGTTATATTTGGAGCCAAATATTTATTCTTGCCAAATGATAATGGTTATCTTATTGGGAAAAAAAGGGGGTTGAAAATGTAGAGTGAGACCCTAAACTGAAGCCCCAAATGAGGCAGATTTTCGGGGGGAAAAAGCTTCATTATGAGAAGTATTATTTTGTTGTTGAAGTAATCTCCCCACCCATTCCCTACTATTAGATAAGAGGATGCTCCCCAGGGAGTTTTAAAATTATTTTATTTCTCTAATGCTTTGCCAATGTTTACCTAATTGAATTGATGCAAAGGTGAAACAGTGAATGTCTGGGAACTTGAAGATATTATGGGACACAAACATAGTCTCTGTCTGTAGTATAACTGTCTTTTATTAATTAATTTCTACCTCAAATGTGTTGATATGGAGGAATATGTGTACTAAAATATTTTCGTGTGTGTGGTAGTTAACAATATTGCTACTACTGGAAGTACGGCAATAAGATTAAGAGAGGATGAAAAAGAACTACTGGCTAGTAGACCCTAGGAAGATTAGCAATAGACTTCTCAAACCCAGCTCAATTACTTGCTGGGTTCATGAGGCGTACCTTTATGTCAGCCCAGTTTAAGAGGCTCCCTTATTTAAAATCTGCCACAGACCTATCAACAGTTACAAAGGTTCCTGCAATCAGGAAGTGCAGGTTTATCCTGATCTAATTAATGTTAAGCAACTGAAACAGCGGGAAACCAGGAAAACAAAGTGTGTAATGGAAACTGTGCTGGGCCTTTCATTGTGGTGTCCCCCTGTGGTGACACTGGTAATAATAATAATTTATTTAAAATAACCTAGGTGGAGAAGGAAGTTTCTATGTTTCCAAGAAATATAACTCAGATGAATGGCATTATATAAGAGGACTCCTGAGAAAACCATGATATTATATAACATGGTGTCATTACTATCAGCGGTACCATTAAGCTGGAGAACCTCTTTTTGGGGCAAAGTTGTGTGGATGTAATGAATTCTAAGCCAGAGAAGGAACAGTAATAGTGTCTGCTGTTTTTGTTTGTTTGTTTGTTTGTTTGTTTTTTTCGTTATATATTTTTGTATCTCATTTCCAAAATCACAGAAAATAAGTGAATTGATTATTATACTAAACACATAAGAAGTTTCTCTTTTCTCACATAATTTTTTCTGGCTCACAAATTTAATTACTTTTTTTTTTCTGTTTATTTGCATGTTTTTAAAGAACCAGAACCCAAAACCTCATTAAAAAAAAAAAAGAATCCCTTAGCCTTAAACTTTGGGCATGTCACAATGTCCCAAATTAAATTATATATGTTTAGTGCAAGACCAGAATTAAATCAATTAAAAAATTAACAACTATTAGTATCTTGATAAATTTATTCTTTAAAATAATAAATTAGTGACAATTTTAAAAAATGTATTAAAATTTAACTCTACCAAAAAATTGACTCTGCCATTGTTTTTCTCAAATACAGCATTTCATAATAATAAGGATAATTTATTTTATATATTAGGTTTGCCAAGTTTCCTCACATGCCTTTCCCCTTTTGACCCTCCTAACATTCCTTTGAGGAAATTGAGGTAGGTAACATTACTTGAGTTTTATACATAAAACCAAGGTTCTGAAAAGTTTAATTTTTTCCCTAAGACATGCCTTACAGAATCTTCTCAGTTCACCATATTTATTATCAGAAGCTTACACGAATAACCAGATTTTCAAGATATTTGTAATACTCAATTTCCATATCAATCTTGTGTAGCACTGTTGTTTGTTTAAGGTATATTATAAATTCTTTAGTTTATGTAAATAATTTAAGAAACTGCTATTTTTAATAATGGGCTTAACAGAGACAAATAGGCTGTAGATAAAATTCCATTAAAAAATGTCACTATGGAGAAGAATTCTGTACAATTTTTTTTTTTTTTGCGGGGGGTCTGGGCAGCCAGCCCATGGAAAGTGTTAGTCTGATCTAGTTGCAATGAATTCTGTGTGCAGAAAAACAAATGCTTTCTCTGGATTCTAAAAGTCGGTATAACAATAACAACAAAACTGAGTGCTGCTCTCTTTGTAGGTAGGAAAAGGAGAATTAAACTAAGGTATTTTTTTTAAAGGTCTATAGAGAGGCATTTACTTGCTCTCTCCCTCAAAAATATTAACCAAACAAAAAGAAACCTTCTTTAGTCCCAAATTACCAAAACAAGTCTACAAAGATTCTGAACGTAGGACAGAGAAAAGAAATTGTGTGCTTAGTAAGTTCCTGGTTTCTTTAACGGGTTCTAAATACTTTAAATAAAAATTCCTCATTAACACTTTAGACTTAAAGCCTTGCCTTATCTATAGGTGCAGCAGATTGGAGAATACCATTTTCTTTTTGTAGGTTATAGAATATATATAACCAGAATAAAAGCAGGCTACATTTCTCTGTCATGTTTAGAGCTGTTGGACCATGTGCCTATGGCCAACTTTTCAATAGAAATTTCCTCTCCTTCTTAAATCAATGTAAGGTATTGTGCTGATGATCTTCAGATAAAAATTGTTAGTATAATTATAATAAGTGGAGCTGACTGAAGACTTTGTGAGAAGTCAAAACCGCAGGGGTTCTCAACCCTGTCTGCCCAATATAATGACTTGAGGATATTTTAAAATATACTGATACTTGGACCCCCCTTCAGAGATTCTGGTTTAATTTCTCTGGGGTGAAGCCTGGCACTAGGAATTTATTTAAAACTTCCAAAGTACCTACAGTGTGCAGCCAGAGTGCATCTCGTCTGTGGTCCTCACACTTTGGTTCTGCTTAAATAATGAAAACGTATTAAGGAAATATAGGCCTAAGCGCCACCCTTTGCACCTACTGAGTCAGAATCTAGGAGGAGAGGACTCTGGCATCTGTATTTAAAAAGCCTTGAGGGAGATTTGAGAGCACAGATTTATAGAAAGAGGAGAAGGACATGACTTCACTGAAACTTAAAGTTAAACTCTAGGATGGATTGAAAAAGGAATTATTTCCTCTGGGAGTTCCCAGTAGATTCCTGCTAACTGTTTTAATTTTAATTTTTAACGATCCTGATGATACTAAAACCCATTTCTAGCTTTATTGCTTGTGCTGTGCAAGGCAAAAATATTCTTTTCTGGGAACTTAATCTATTGCATGCATCTGTTATTGCCTCCCAACCTCCAATAGTCAAACTATCATAGCATCCAGGGTAATTAAAGCTCTTGGGTTGAAAGGATTTTGGTAAAAAGATTACTTAGATTTTAGTCATCTTAAAAGTATAGAAATAAGTTTATTAGTTCAAAATTTTGATAACTGAAAATAATCCATGGGCCACAGTAGAAAAATAGCACTTGCTTGTTATAGCAAATATCGAGAGAAGAGGCAGGGTTGAATTTCTTTCCCAACTCAATTGCTATTTCTCTCCATGACATTTTTCAGTCTCAATGGATGTCTCTATAAAATGGAAATAGTAAAGTATTTGTATTCACATATTTTCTCCAATAAAAAAAATAGTTTAGGAAACCTTTCATAAAATGTAGAAGCTGAACTATATCTCTATAAAATGTGATTCTTTACAAGATTCAAAGTTGTAATTCAAAATATCTAACATTTCTTTCAAATTGGGCATTAAACAAATAATAATTTCAACATATTAACACAATTTCATTTTTTGAGACCCTTTACAGTCTATATCCAAGTTATATGCTGTAGTCAACCATTTATACTGACCCATGTCTTGTAACCACTGCCATGATTGTCTTCAGCCATCGTATATATATTGTTAATTAAAATATTGTATTTCATTATTAATAAGCTATGTCCTATTGTTGGATTCTTATGTTATTTCCAACAAAACATGAAATTTCCCATTTTTACTATTTTTTTTTTTTTTTTTTTAAGATTTATTTATTTTATTTTATTTATCCCCCCCTTGCTGCTTGTGCTGCTGTGTCCATTCGCTGCATGTCTTCTCTGTGTCTGCTTATCTCCCCCTTGCTGTGAGGTCTTGCCGCATCAGCCCACGGCGCCGCGCGAGCTGGCCTGCCCTCACAAGGAGGCCCTGGACTCGGGGCCTCTCATATGGTAAACGGGTGCTCTATCCATTGCGCCACACCCGCTTCCTGTCGTGAGGTTGCTGCATCAGCCCACCGTACCGCTCAGGCCGGCGTGCCCTCACAAGGAGGCCTCGGTACGCGAACCCGGGCCTCCCATATGGTAAACGGGGGCTCTATCCACTGAGCCACACCCGCTTCCTTTACTATCTTTTTATCGCTAGATATTTTGAATCATATTCTGATTGATTAGAATATTCCTGTTACAGGAAACAATTTAATGCTATATTTAAAAAAAAAAGTATTTGCCTGATTTTACAAAAGCATAAAAATTTATAAAAGTAACTTTAATGACTTTCAAATTTAGAAAAACCTAATTCAGTTTATTTAGATAGGATTTATCTTTCACATTAACTATAAAACTTAAAAAAATTGAAATCTATAAATATCTTCAGTTATAATTGCATAAATTAAGGTTCAAAATGTTTCAGGAAGTAACTATGACAATATGTTTCCATAGCCTTGTGAACACAAACTGTACATCCAAATTATATAAAAAATGTTTGATTAAATTTATGATATCCCTTGCTTCCTAAAATATTTTGTGGCTCATTAAAAAATTAAAGCATACTAAAATAATTTTTATTTATGAAATTTTAGCATAACTTTCATATGCATTTTCCTAGCATGACTTTTAATATGTATTATCATGATAAAAATAATCCATTTTACCAGTGGAAAATTTAGAAAATTATTTGGGTTAGTCATGATAAATAGTACTGTTTTATCCTTCCAGTCCTTTAAAAATGGATATATATACTCACATACATCAAAGCATACACTTTTTTTTTAAAGATTTATTTTATTTATTTATTTATCCCCCCGCCACTTGTGCTCGCTGTGTCCATTTGCTGTGCATTTTTCTGTGTCTGCTTGTCTCCCTTTGTTGCATCATCTTGATACGCTAGCTCTCCGTGCATGTCGCATGGGCCGTCAGCTCTCCACGCCCGCGTGGGCCAGCTTGCCTTCACCAGGAGGTCCTGGGAATCGAGCCCGGGACCTGCCATATGGTAGATGGGAGCCCAACCACTTGAGCCACATCCGCTTCTCCAAACACACACTTTTTAAAAGAAAATTTTGTGACCATAATATAATTCATTTTTCCTTAATTATGCAATAAGAATATCATGTTTGTAAATATTCTCAGACAATATTCTCTTATCAGTCTTGCATATTTTTTGCTATCGAAAGTAAATATAGCCACCATTTTTGTATATAGAATAGGTTTTTAGAGAATTAAAAATGTCTGTGTGGGGGATGCTGATGTGGCTCAGTGGTGTGAGCGCCGGCTTTCCGCTTATGAGGTCCTGGGTCCAATCCCTGGCCCCAGTACCTAAAAAGTCTGTATTTAAATATTACTCAAAAATCATAACCATATGTAAGATCTTGGGGCAGGAAACATTTTCTCCATATGGCTTTTTAAAAACCTGTTATGAAGTTGTATTATAAGCACAAAAAAATCTTGATTCTAGTGATGTTGGATTGACAATGCATAAAATGCTGTAAAACCATTATTAAATAAAAGTGTTACTCCTTTTGACCCTCTCCTTGCAGCGTGGCCAAATCTCATTTTCAGCATGAATGAGCCCAGTCAATAAAGGTAAGAAAGCTTGATGAGGGCCTTAGGGGTAGCATGTCAGGGCAAATTGCTGGTTCTTTTAGCATAGGAGTCATTTTGGGGATGTTCTCAAGAACACATTTTGCAGTTCTGAGTGGTGGGAGAAACATATTCTCTATGGAGATTCTAGAAATTTAAAAAATTGAACACTTGTGAAATAGTTAATTTTAAATGCTGAAATATGATATTATAATGAATTCCACATAAGGATGTAAAGGTAATGTTATCTCTACCCTCCAGAAAGGTGCAACTTGCATGCTTCTGTATATGGCCTTGGCTCCCCGTTGTCACGTATGAAGGCTGGATTAGCTCTTATGTCTTTCTGCAGGTGGAAGCCAAAAGTCAAGATTAGACTGATCTCAATCTGTCCTTTTACAAGTGAGCAAAGTGATGCTGATAGAGGCTAAACGACTTTCCAAGTCTCACAGTTCTGTGCCAGAGGTGAAACTTGCCTTTGCAGGTCCTAGTTTCATAGCCTTTCCCCTCACCCTCATTTAGTATAGAGATTCAGTAGTTTCTTTTCTTTGTTTAATAATCAAAATGTAGTTTAGATGATAAAAATTGCCCATTATTCCATATGGGACTGAAGCCCCCTCTCAATTAGAGGTGGAATGGGAATCACCATCCCAGAATCCTCAGGATTGGGGAATGAACTATGGACTAAAGTAGACTTACTGGTATTCTACTATATACTTATTGTGATTCTAGCAATGGAAGAAATTATATCATTGATGTGGAGGCAGTAGCCACTGGAGGTTCTGAAGGCAGGGAGAGAGAAAACAGGTGTAATGCGGTGGCATTTTTGGGACTTGGGAATTGTCCTGAATGACATTGCAACAACAGGTACAGGCCATTATATATCTTGTCATGACCTACAGAATTGTGTGGGCGGAGTGTAAACTACAACGTAAACTATAATCTGTGGTTAGTGGCAATGCTCCAAAATGTGTTCATCAATTGCAATGAATGTACCTCACTAATGAAGAGTGTTGTTAATGGGGGCAAATGTGGGTGGTGTGGGGAGAAGGGCATATGGGAATCCTCTATATTTTTTAATGTAATACTTATGTAATCTTTAAAAAAAATTCTTTTTAATTGCCCATTACTACAATGGCTTCTGCTTCTTTATCTGTAAAAAAGTCTACTGAAATGATGTATACATTTCCAAAGGTGTGAAAGCATAAAAAACATCAGGACTAACAAAAATTTGTAGTAAGTCAAAAGTGTTAAATGATTTAGTAATTTTCCTTTTTAAAAAGCTGTCAAACCAGTATATTTTTGATATTATATTTATTTTCATTTTAGTTAGAGCTTTCATTTTTAGCTCTTTAATCACAGTCAGATCTTAAATGCAAAATCCTTGGTGTGGGTGGCAGAAACAGACAGACAGCAGCTTGCTTATTTTAATATTTAATCATTTCCCCTTTCAGCTTGAGGTTAATAGACAAAGAGGTTTGTGGGTATACCAAGGAAGATTGTGGAATCCACTGTTCCTCATAAAGAAAAATCTCCTAACTGATCCATTTCTTCCGCCATATATCTGGAAGTAGGTAGCGGATTACTTCTGCTAATGGGTAAAATTAGAAGATGATTTTTATGTTGTTTTTTTTTTTCCCACCCTTCACCTTTTTTATTCCAGTGGGATTTACCCAACCATAGAACATATAAATTTTAAAAGCTTTGAACTGTCTTTCAGTTGATTATTCATTTGAAGGACTTTGCTATAAATCATTCATTATGACTTAACATTAATTATTAGTAGGCTAGTGTCATAATTCTTAAGCTGAAATCCGTATTGCTGCACAGGGTTCAAAAAGGTAATAGCGCTGTTAAATAATGGTTAGATTCAGTGGTCCTCTCAACCACAGATTTTACTTCCAGATAGGTCAAGCTGGGTGTGACATCTGTCACCTCACTGTTGACATGGCTTGTCAGCTTGGCTGGCAGCACTGTTTCCTATCCCATCTCTCCCAAGCTACCCCTTGGCTGAAGAGGATGACTATCCTAGAGAAGTCAGCCAGTCTTTGGTTGAGGAATTGTACTTGAACCCACAGCCAGATTATTTTCTTCCACTTGTCTCTGGTAAATTAATCCTGCTACCAAAATTAGGGAGGGAAGGGTAGGAATATTGAGTTTATGCAAAGACAGAGCCCCTATAGACTCATCGCTCTTTGCTCTTTCTCTTTTCTGGTGGCTTTTCTCCTACATTGTGACTGCTGATACCCACTGCAACTACTCTTACAATACACAGCACTTTTTACTACAGTGTGAGGGAATTCCAAGTTATAAATTATATGCCTTTTCCGTACAGGAACGCAATCCTTAATTAATTAATTAGCTTAGTATAGGGTTAAAGCATTAAACAGTCTCTTCCAGAAAGAAGATTTTCACTTGTCCTGTAGTCGCTCATTTGTATACTCATACTGACCTTTCCTGCTTCTTTACACCATTTTAACCTGGCCCTTTAAAGACCGTAAAAGAAACAATGTCTTTTTTATTTTATTTTTTTATTTTATTTTTTTATCTCACAGTGTCAATTCAGAATGACTCTTCCTTAAACAATTAAGGACTGTAACTATTTAGCTAGCACTCTTTATAGTCTAGGAGGCTCTGTGTATATCGTCTAATTCTCAAGCTAATCTTGCAAGGTAAGTGTGATCATCCATATTCTACAGATGAGAAAACTGAGACTCTTGAGGTCATGTAATTAACAAAATAGTATCTAAGTCTTGCAGGCTCCAGGCACTGGGGTGATTTTCACTAATCCATACTAACTCTTACTGAAATCACTTGCAGCTCTGCTTAGCTTTATGGCCCATAGAAATTCCTGGAACATTCTTTGCTTTGAACTCACATCATCGCACTTCTTCCGAAGAAGACTCTAACGTTTCCTGAGTAATCAGGGAATAGACGTCCATCTAGTTGGGCCCATTCTTTCATTTTCCTTCCTTACACCCAAATTTCTCTCCTAAATCCTTATCCTTTCAGTCTTCCTTTCTGACCTCTCATACCGTTTCCCTTGTCCCAGGCTATACCTTATCCTATTTCTACAAGAAGCTCGGGCTTTCCAAGGGAGGGGCTTAAGAAAAAGGAAGAGTAGGACATTGTATGAACTACTTGTTCTCACATCTAACCCAACTTTTGCTTTGTAAAGTGAGCCAATATTCTTTTGTTCTTTCCTCCGTAGACAGGATAGCAGTTATTCAGAAAGAACCTTTTATATTTAATAATTAGCATTATATTTCCTTATAGCTGAGCCCTCACATGGTACATCAGTATCATGTAGCTAGTGATAAGTATGAGAGGTCTAATATCTAATTCTAAATACTATTTTTTGGTGCAAGCCCCTGTCATATTTTTTTTTATTTAACAATATGTTAAACTATAAACATATAATTTATAAGATTAACATATTTGTGTGGCACTTTCAGATATAACCTCATTTGAATTATTTGTACCTGAATTCCATAAAGAATTCAGGACATCTTATGATTTAAAAAATAGAACAAAATGGAAAAATATAAATGGGAAGTAAAAAAATCATGATGACATAAAATATATAGTATAATTTTAAAAGGAAAAATTGTGACTTATGAGGATATAAAATGAACTCATATCACAGATATCATTTATCTTAATATTTAAGAGAGAACCACTAAAATTGGTTCAAAGAGCATTTGAGAAGCTTGATTTCCATATATGCAATTTATTAGATTGCTGGATCTAGACACAAAACTAGTTAATATCCAACAGGGTCATCAGCCATACTTTTGGGTTCTACTGAGCCAGTATTATTTGCATCTTTACTGTGTACAACCTACAAGTTAACCTCTGGTCCTACAGAGCTGTAAATAGCCCAGTAGATAGAAAATCAAGCCCAGTGCTGCTCTGAAAGCACACTTATTAATCTCTTTTGCCTATTTCTGGGTTCCAGATCATTTTTTTTTTTACCAATAGTATAAAATATTAGTGCAGGGGACCAAGATCAAGGTGGGTAATAGAACATAAGTATGTAGGCTATAAAAGCCTATATAATCGCTATGTTGAAATTTTACATCTAGTTGTCTAAGTTTCCTGGCAGCAAAAATGAACAGGATATGAAGGTTAGGTGACTTTATTATTGGAGAGAAGAAAATACATCTGTTCCTTCAGGGAAGGAAGATTTTTCTTCAGAAAAGGACAAGTTTATCCTGAGGAGCTTCATATTGGGGTTTGCTGGCAACAGGGGACAGGCCTGGAATTACACGGCCCACAATCCTCAAAACAGGCCTCTGGAAAATGCAGACTTCACAGGGTTATTTCCTTAAAGTACCCTGTGATAGAAGTCTCAGATATAACACTAAAATTCACCTAGTGAGAGTAATTCCAGTGGAGCAATGATGGAGTGAGAGAGGAATGGAAACAAGATAATTATAGACCAAGAACATGACTTTAATATGGGCCTATTTCATCCATCTCTAGCAATGGTACTTTACCAAAGGGATGTATAAGAATCACCTGGAATTCCTTTCAACACGTGCTTGTTTCCTACCCCAGACATACTGAGTAAGAATCTTCAATTGTGTTGGGTTACTGTTATCCCCATTTTACAGTCAGCAAACTAAAGTATAGAGTTCAGTGCTTTCCCATCTTACCTTTCCTCGCTGCTGTGTTTGCCTGTACTCTCCTTACCGAGTTTGGTGGTGTTACTTTTGATAAAGGTTCCAATTAGACATGGGTGCAGCGAGCTAATTAGTATCATCTAAGATGCTAGCTACCGTCTTCTTTGTCAGCCTGGCTTCCTACGTAGACTTAACGAGCCTGTTCCTTATGCCAATCATTTCGGATATTGACTGATATATTAACGCAGGTGCTGGCCGTTGTTCTTTCAGTTTAAATGATCACGCTTTGGGTGATGGGTTGTGTAATGTAGGTGGTTTTCATTAAGGAGCTAGATTAAAACCAGAAACTTATTTATTATGGGCCACCGCACTGTCATTAGGGGTCAGTCACTCTCCATCTGACTGAATGTATAACTGAAAGTAAATGTTTTACAATCCTTGGGAAAGTCTTAAAATATTTACATCAACAGCTACCATATTCAGAAAAAAAAGGCATTAAAAGGTGTAATAATTAAAGCCAGGATTTATATTAGCTTTCTTCCTTGATTCTCTGAAATATAAAAATTGTTTGCAGTATCAGTCAGCTTTTGATTTGTGGTGTCTTTGATAAACAATTCAAATTATGCATTGGAAAGAGTCCAGGAGACCCATCTGCTGAGAGTTTGTCTTTCTAAATTGGGTGCAGTGGGTAGTGCTAAGGGAAAATGACACACCTCTCTTATGAATATTTTCATGAACCTTCTCAATCCCTAGAGAATCCACCCATGCACTGTTAAATTGTGTCATTTGTGGGAACACAATGACAAGGGCCTAAATTGGAAACAGCACGGTTTTAGCAAGAAAACATTTTCCATTAAAAGAGGACCCTGCTAATTTCCTCTGTCCAAAATAAAGAGCTAAAGGGATCAAATAAACAACATTAAATGCTAATTCAAAGGCCTACTGTCTTTCATTACTAAATCAAAGTACTACCTAGTATGCCATATAGATCATCAAAGAGAGTGACATGGAATTATAAAATGTTTGTGAAGAGAGAGAAAATAAAATAAAAGGAAGGAAGAGAGGACATAGATAAACATGAAGTAATCCAGTTTCTGCTTCAATCTCCCAACTATAAATACCCAATTTCAATAATAATCAGAATTAACAAAGTGCTTTCTATGCATCATGAATTGCATATGGATCAGCTCATTAATCCTCACGAAAATCTTATAGAATAGTATGCTATGATTATTTCCATTTTATAGGTGAGAGCAAGAAAGATTAACAAATTGGTCTCTATAGAGAACTCACATACTCCACAGAAATTTCGTTTCTGTTTCTTCTCTCCCATCCCCCAATTTATCTCCTATTCTTGTCTTGGCAAAAGTCAAAAAAGAAAAAAAGGAAGTGAACATGGGCATGATCTATGCTTATTTGAAAGTGGGGAAGCATAATTATGGAAAAAAAAAATTGGAATGCCATAGGAAGGAATTTTTCAGGTTATCTAGTCCAATGTATTCATTCTTTAGATGGGTTAACTGTGGTTTCAATATACTAAAAGCATTTAGTTAGAAGCAAACTTGGATTAGAAACTGATATTACTCATTCCCAGCTCAGTACCTTTCATATATCATTTCAAACCCAGAAAATGCCCCTTTTTTATAACAGAAAATATTTGAGTTACGTGAGGGAGTTATTTGTCTGACATTATCTTTTTGTAAAGGATATAATATTTGGGAACTTCCACTTAGTTACACCTGTAAAATGAATATATGCTATTGATGTTTATGTTCACTTACTAGAAAACAATTTTCCTAAGTTCATGGTTATTATTTTTTATAATTTTTTTGTTAAAGTAAGTTTGAAGATGCCTTTGCTCCTTCAAATAAAAATGATCTGTTCATAGTTTTCAGATTGCTAAGTACAGTTTAGGTAAAGATAAACCTGAAAGGGAAAATATTTATTGTATCATCAGAAACATTTTGAAAAACACTATACACAACTTTAAATTAATTTTCATTGTTTGGTGTATTCAATAATACAGAAAAATGGGTTTAATTAAACTGGAGGAAATAAATCAAGGGGAGAGAGCTGACAGTTTTATCCACTGTGACCTATGAATTGAAAACAAACACCATCCACCACTCTAATTTTTATTCCTTCCATAAATAATATGCAGCAGGACTAGAAGCAAATAAACTCTCTTTTACAGCAAGGCATTCACCACTTCTCTCCTTCCCTCTTCTTGCACAAATGTTTTAATGTTGGCAGTTATCAACGTGGTTCAGGGACATTTCCTTTGTAATTGACAATCATATATTTCATTTAAGCTATCAGATTATTAGATTAGAGCACCAATTAATTACTTTTTAGGGAATTCTCTAAAAATGGTAGATTATCTAGGGGTGCATTTTGGTATGACCAGTCTGGGTCTGGCTTTAGCTTACATTTTTATTATTCGGATAGCCTCAGCTGCCTAGGTAGTTGTTCCCTTCTTATGGTTAGTTGATGTTTCTCAAGCTGACAACTTTAATATGCCAATACATGCTCCTGACATTTCTTCATTTCATGTTTCTTTTTTCTTCAATCCACTATGCTTTCCTCTTCTAAGCATGCTGCTGTGAAGTTCAGTGATGGAGCAGTTGAGGAATTTAAATGAGTTTATTATAAATAGCCCTGGGATTTATTAGTTTCATGATTCTGAGCAGACCACTTCTTTGAGTGATACCTTCCTCATCCGTAATATGAGGCTAATCACAGATGCCTCAAAGGATTGTTACATTCATTGAAGTCGTGTATGGTAAATTGCTTAATAAATTTTGAAATTAAATGTCAGGTTATATAATGCAAGTATTGGCTTATTTCTAAAGAGATCCATTCCAAACCAGAAAGTTGTCATTTTCTTTTCTTTTTTTTCTTCAAGAGAGCTCCATAATTGCCTCAACTTGGAATATACTCTTGTGTGTGCCCCTGCTACACTTTGAATCTACCTCTATTAAACCATCCACATGGCAACAGATTTAAGTACTTGTTTATATTCTCCCTGACTTAGTTCCTTAAAAGTAGGGAGAAAGGATCTTAGTTATATTTGTATGGCTAGCATGAAGCTAGCAGTGGAGTCTGTCCATTGTAAGTTCTTGCAAGTCCTTGTTCAATTAGATTTAATTCAGAAGACAAGAAAATAGGAATTTTATGTTCTATTATTTCATTTGTTTTTCTTTTCTTAAAGGGCAGGTTTGCCCTTCCAAAAGAGTAGCTTATCCTGGGCCAAATATTTGCTAATTTTTAGGAAAGAAAGGAGCAAAGGGTAAGAATTAGATTGTATTCATATTCTTTTCTTTCATCTTTAAAGAAATGAGGAGATGATGATGTCAAATCATTTGGTTGTTTTTGGTGTGGAAAAATTATTTTTAGGTGATTATGAACAATTGCTTTTCTCCTTTTCACTTAGAAAAAATTCTTAAGATTAACAATAGTAAAGTACACATTTTTTTCCCAATAAATGAAAAACTTGTTAGAAAATACTTTAGGAAACTCAATTTTAAGAAAAGATGTATATTAAATTTAATGTATAAAGAAATTTGATAAATGAGTTTGAATTATTGCATGTAATGATCTTTCTGAGATTCTTACTTTTAGGTGTGATTATTATTTCTAATATCTACCTATAGTGTTTTCCTCTTTAAACACTTAATAACGATTAATTCATTCATTTTCATAAGACTCTGGTAAGGAAGAAAGCAATTGTAAGTCTTTTTTTAAAGTTTGATTCCTATTTTCATTAAAAAATTCCTCTTACTCTGAGTTCTCAATTTAAATTTTGTTCCATTTTTAAATTTTCCCATTAATTTAATGGTTCTGGGACTATAATTTCATCAGTCTGAAATAACTTCAACAATGATAAACTTCACCTAGTCTTTTGACCTTCTTACACTAGTGAGACTTTAGAGAGTATGGTTAAGACCCCTGACACTAGAGCCAACTGTGTGGGCTCAAATCTTGACTCTACAGTGACCTTGAGTAAGTTATTTAGCTTCTCAGGAACTAGGTTTCTACATTTTTACAATGGAAATAACAGTACAACAACAGATTGCTGTGAATGGTAAATGAATCTATCTATCTGTCTATCTATCTATCTATCTATCTATCTATCTTTTATAAATGTCAGATTCAAAGTATGCACTCCATAAGTTTCAGTTATTAATACTCCTTACATTGGAAATTTGGGATTCAATTGGGCTTCCAAGAAGTGATACTTAGTTCTGCTTGACAGAAGATTGTGCAAACTGGGGCCCTTCCCAACCATGCCTTTGAAATTTTTTAAAACATGTACATATACTGCATGCTCTAATCAAAGCATTGTGTTAAGTGTTCTGGTGTGTGCTAACAAGTGGATGTAGCCCTTCCTGTTTGGGATGCTTAGGTTTGGGGTGGGAGTGATGGTAGGAATTAGTAAATACAACAAAGCAGAATATAATTCATGTCATGAAAGATGATTGTGAACTTTTTATTTGGGAGAGATCTTTTCAGAATAGGGGAAATTGGTGCAGATTTCAAAGACCATAAAAGTTATGATTATGTGCAAGAAACTATATATAAATATAATATACATTATTTTATATATGTGTGTATACATTTATTTTCATATTTAATTTAATCCTAATGAAAACTTGTATAGTGAATATTATTATCCCCAATTTTACACATGATGGAACAATCATGGTTGGTCCATGAAAAAGAGGGGTCTGTGGTCAAAAGAGTTTGAAAATGTTTGCGTTAAACAAAGGCAAACAGTTTTTATTTAAATCTTGTTCTATTTTACTTCACTTTATTTTATTGCACTTTCCAGTTTCAAAATTATTAATATGAACTGTCAATCACTAAGAGGAAGCTATAGAATATCACATTTCTCAACCCCCTTTTTTTTCCTGAACATTTGAGGGATTTTGAATTGGATAATAATTTTTAAAAATACCAAGCTTGACATAGATAATTTGGTTCATAAAAGGTTGCCAACTTCTCTTTATTTGGGGCCTGTTACAGGCACCCTTCTTTTTCTAGCTCCCAGTCTCCTTCCATGTGATACCCATCAACAAACCCCACTATTCAGGTTCCCTAACATCTTTTTTCTGAAGATTTGATCAAGATGGACAGGTCAGTTCCTCTTCTGCCTACCTGAAGCCCACCTTGATTCTTGTCTGTGGATCACTTCTTTCTTGGGTAGTTGGCATAAAGGTTGATCTGATATGAAGTCTCACTTGGGAAATATTCTCCCCCATAATTAGAATTAGGTAGTCTAAACATTGCAAAGTTTAGCAGAATACTCATCTCATTATAATTTAGTCATACAATATTCATTGAAGAAGCACATATGAATGGGAATGGGAGATGATGAAGGGAAAAACTGGGGACTGTTCTTCCCTTAGATTGAGGTGGGCATCTGCATCGAGGTCATTTTTGGAGCTATGGTAAAGGATGAGGACACTGAGGAAAAGATTACAGAAAGAGAAGAAAGCTGAACAAAGGAAGACACTTTAAGAAATATCTATTTTAAGGGGAAAGATAGAGGAAGAGGAAAATGGGAGGCAGGAGAAGCATAAAATTTTTAGGTTATAGAGACCAAAGAGATTTAAAAAATTTTTAGTAAGAAGTAAGAATCTCCAGCATTAAATTTTGAAATATGATCATCTCTGATAAATACTTAAAAGGTAGATTATTGTCACATGTCAAACAACCAGTCCAAAGGAATCAGAAAGAAAGAGTAACCTAACTTGTATGAAGAATATGAACTTAGCAAATTCAGAAAATCCACTAAATACCATAAGCAGAGAATTGTTTTCAATAAATGAAAAGTATCAATTCTAAAAAGTACATATTTATCACCATATTCTTGAAAAACAGGTTTGAGTGGATACTAGAAATTTTTAGTTTTTGTTTTGGAAAGAAAAAAAAAGGTTATTTGGTAAAATATCTTAGGCCAAGGGAGTATTTCTAATGCTTCTGTCCTAGGGTTAAAGTTGAAGGTAACATGGGTACTAGCCCTAGGGGAGGGCAGTCAACTCCTGTTGGAGGCTGTGTCCTGTAGATGGGAAAAAATGAAGAAAAACTGACCAAGTTAGAAGCAAAACTCCCAAGAACATGCTGTTTACATCTTTCAGTTAAAGCAGTTCTAGAAGCCCCATAATTTAGTACATGTTTTGTGGCTCCTCCTGGTGGTTAAAGGAAAAAGTGAAAGCAAGAAAGTTGTTTTGAAAATCTGCAATAGAATCCATTCTTTCAACCCTTGTTATCAATTGCAGAAATGTCTTGTGCTCTATTTGAAGTTACAACAATATACACCATGGCAACCAGTGCATCAGAACCACACTGCATTTCAGTTACCCCAACAAGACTAATAATAGTAATCATTTTCATTTCTCTCATTAAGTCAAAGCAGTATTTTTAGCCATCTTTAAAGCTAAAATTCTCTTTTATTGACTTAAAGGAAAACTATCATGTTGAGTTTTAAAATACTGCATTTCTGAATATAATGGGCTTATTTCCTCACATCATTATCTATTTCATTTTATCCAACCTTTTAGATTCTTTCTTATATTCTAGTTCATGTATATTAAAATAATTATTCAGATAGTGACAAATATGGTTTTGTGGTTAGCATTTTTACTTTATCTAAAGTGCACAGTTTTCTAAAATTTACTGGGCAAAGTGTATGCTAAAGTAAAATATAGTTGAACTCCTTTTATAAATTTGTCTCCTGCTCTTTCTTTTCCTTATTTGTCATAGCTTAATGGGTAAAATAGGAGGCAGTAGGGAAGAGATGTAATCGAGCATTAGTAGAAGAATGAACTGCTATCTTTCCCTTTCTTCCTTTTCATTGCCTTACGTGATTCAGTAGACACTTCAGGAATTTTCAGCACCTCAGGGTCATTATTCAACAACTCAAATATTTTACTGTAGATATATGGAAGTTAATGAAGACAGAGTCTGGTTAACAGAACGTATCTATATATTTAGCATTCTCAATAGCAACAACATAATAGTAACTTGACATCCATAAAAAGTGTAATGCCAAAAACCTATTTAAAATTTTTTAGACAATGCTTTGCCAGGGGAGAGGTTCAGCCAATGGGTAATCATAACCAAAGATCGCCTACAATGTGCTCTTGCTGTGTTTGGAATTATAAAAATCTCCTTATTTAATCTCTACATCAAATGTGCAAAATTGAAATTACTGTCCCAGTTTTTCCTATGTCCAGGGAGAGGATCAGGATGTTAGATCAGTAGAAATAGTGGACTGAAGATCTGGACCGTTCTTTTTACTAGGTAATCTATGTAAAGAATAAAGGTGACTGGGTATGCAGAGCTGTAGAATTTCATCAATCATAATAGCATACAGACTATTTTCTAAAATGTTTTACTGTTAAAGTTCATTCTAGCAGTCAAGAGTGAGCCCCTGAACCCAACCTTGGGGGAACATTCAAATTGTCTCTGAATTTAGGTTGTTCAATTATGTTACTAAAAAGTTTTGTAGCCATTTGTGCATGATATACTGAGCTCAATGGACTCCTTCCATATAGCTTACTTACTCCTGCCCAACATTTTATTATGAAAAATTTAAATACACAGAAAATATACAGAAACGTTGAAAGAATTGTATAGTGAGTATCCATATCACTACCTAGATTCTACAATAAAATTTTATTTGTCTTTTAAATAATGATGTCATTAAAACTGGACTAGACTGCCAAATCTACTATTATGAAGATAGAAGTTGTTTTAGTTTCCTAGGTTACTCAGCAAATACCACGCAAAAGGCTGGCTTAAACAATGAGAATTTAATGGCTCACATTTCTGAGGCTGGAAAAAAAAGTTCAAAGTAAGGTGCCGTTGAAGCGATGCTTTCTTCCCAAAGACTAGCATTCTGGGGTAACTGCTGGTGATCCTTGGTCCTTAGCTAATCCCATGGCAAGGCACATGGCAGCCTCTGCTGGTCTCTCCCCTCTCTTTCAGGTGCTGTTGATTTCAGCTTCTGGCTGCTCCCTCTGTGACTTTCTTTCTCTGTCTGAATTTCATTCTGCTTATAAAGGGCTCCAGTAATAGGGTTAAGACCCATCTGATTGAACCTCATCAAAAGGTCCTACTTACAATGGGTTCACACCCACAGGAATGGATTAAGTTTAAGAAGATGTTTTTCTGGAGTACATACGGTTCCAAACCACCACAGAAGTGTATGTATTTTTAATATTTACTAAATTATCTGAGGGCCTCCCTCCAAACATCCATTTTTGAAATATTGTTCTGTGTCTAAACTACTCCAACTGGGTTATGGTTGTATTAATCAATTGAGAGTGTCAGCAAACTTGTCATGTTTGACTCTGACAGGTAAGAGATTGCATCACAATAGAGCCTACCCCACAACGCCCACTTGTGGTAAGATACTGAGAATGCTAACTCAAAACCTATTTTCTTCCTGTCTCTCAAGTAATTTTTCTATGGGTAAAAATAGGCAGTTAGAGCAGAAAAAACTTCCAACGTGCTTTCCTTCTGTACCTCTTCTGTGATTTTTAACAGAAAGAGAACACTTCCTGAAGCTTCCATTAAGTATAGTCCTTAATCTTTATATTTGGAGATTTATGAAGCCATTAGTAGTCCATAGGGATTAGTTGGCTTAATATTAGTTCTTTGAAGCTGTTTGCTTCAGGGGACAACATTTGTATATTAATTTAGTAATATAGAAGTCTACTTTTAGTCTTGTTATTCAAGTTGTCTTTTAGACATTTTGATTCTGCTCCATGGCTCATCTCTGGAAGGGAGGATTTGAGAATGAAGATTCAGATAAATATACTCTGGTTCAGGTGAGTAGAATCAGCTGGTTCAATATCCAATAAGTCAGTTTAACTCTCTAGTTTGTGTTTATAATTAAGCTATGTATACCTTTAGAGAAA
Source organism: Cabassous unicinctus (assembly GCA_029593785.1). NCBI lineage: Eukaryota > Metazoa > Chordata > Mammalia > Cingulata > Chlamyphoridae > Cabassous > Cabassous unicinctus. The sequence continues at coordinate 22,324 of JAQZBX010032668.1, forward strand.
TATATAGCTTCTTTATATAAACAGCCAATTTTTTTTCTAGTTGGACACATCATGTCTATATATATCATTCAAGTCCATTTTAAGATTTAAAGCATCTTAGAGGCTTCAGTTTTAAAAATATATACTTAAAGAATTTTTTTTTCTTTTTAAAGATTTATTTATTTTATTTATTTATCCCCCCCTTGCTGCTTGTGCTGCTGTGTCCATTCGCTGCGTGTCTTCTCTGTGTCTGCTTATCTCCCCCTTGCTGTGAGGTCTTGCCGCATCAGCCCTCGGCGCCACGCGAGCCGGCCTGCCCTCACAAGGAGGCGCCGGGAAGCGAACCCGGGGCCTCTCATATGGTAAACGGGTGCTCTGTCCATTGCGCCACACCCGCTTCCTGCCATGAGGTTGCTGCATCAGCCCACCACACCGCTCAGGCCCGGGTGCCCTCACAAGGAGGCCTCAGGACGCGAACCCGGGCCTCCCATATGGTAAACGGGAGCTCTATCCACTGAGCCACACCCGCTTCCTTAAAGAATTTGAAGTTCTTGCAATCCTAGTTTTATATGAAGGCATGAATTTTGGTAACCCACATGGGGATACAACTGGCAAATTGTAAAAACCCCAGAAAGGTAACCAGAAAAAGTTTTTCTCATAAGTTACTGCAGTCAGGGATCTGCTTGAAAGTGGGAGAAAGAACTCATGCATAGTGAAAATGCCTTCTGATTCTTGGGGAAGAATCTTCCTGGTAACACTCAGTTGAAAAGTTTTCAAGAGGTTTAAAACACCCTTTACATTGTGTGATTGCAACAAATATCTTTGTAGGAGACATTTTTAAAATGCATTATCAGAGTGTTTGCTTTGGAGGAGTTCCATTGCTAAGCATTTCCAATATTTTAGATTTGTATATCAAATAGAAAAGATTTGCTAGATTAATAGCATAATAGACCTTGAAGTAGGTATAGCGATGTAGAATGAACATTTAATGGTTGCAGACATTGCAGTGTTCAACAATCATATGTTCAAATTTCATTTAACTTGCACTTTGGCACTCTAGACATTGACATACATTGCATATATCCAATTCAGCTTTTCCTATATCAGATGCCTAATGATTTTAAGGGTATTGAATGAATCTGTAGCCCCATCCTTCTATGTTCTTCCCACAGATCTGGCATTGAGAGCAGGTATCCCTTTTGCTGCCTCAAGCTTCCTCTACCCCAGTGGAGAAAGTAAGGAAAGTAGGAATGGTGGGCCATTCAGCTTGGTGATGCTCTCCATCACCCTCCTCCAGGCAGGTGATGGGGGCAAGTGAACAATAACCCCTCTCCCCTTTATTTCAGGTACTAATGAGTCCTAGATTGGAAGCTGACATTCTGACTTGGTCATTATAGAAGGTAGTAGGTCTTTGGGGAAAGGAGATGACTATGTGTTTATAGCAGGACATGAAAATGGTCCATTGGTTCCCAATTAGCAATTCCCATATACCTGTGAAGGTTATCATTCACAGTAGGATTCCTTGGCTGCATGGAAGTCAGTGACAGAGAGAAATGCATAATTTAAGAGTTATTTTTTCTTTGTATTTTTATTTCTGTAGAAACAACTACAAGATTGAGGTCTATTCAGGTCTTATGACTAACTTTTAGACACTAAACTTTGAAACATTTTTCAGGGTTAAATTATGTCCCCACCTAGGGAATTTCCTATATATTGTTTCAGATTCCAGGAAGTGACAGTTTTAGTGTCCAACAGTATAGGATATAGAAACAGAGAAGGTGACTCAGATGATAGAGCAGAACTAGTATGACAAAGGAGACAACAGTTCAAAATCAGGAGAAAGTTCATGCCCTAGCATTTCCTGAGTGCCCTCATGAAAAAGAATGAGTAGTTAACACTAGCACTGTACATTTTATAATAGCAGTATGGATTTGGCTGCTATGTGAAAAAGAACTCTTATAAATTGGTAAGGAAACATACTTGAAGCAGTTTAATTCACTCATCAAATATTTATTGAACACTTATTATGTACCAAGCACTATTCCAGCAACTGAGATGCAGCAATAAACAAAATAGACAAAAGCATTTGCTCTCCCAGTGCTTACATTCTAGTAGTAACCAAGTGTCCTCAGTAGATGTTTGTGCTTGTTATTCTGGTGATCAGGTTAGGAGTATCTCTTATAGGATGATGGCTGAAGTGTCTAGAGTGGGTGATCAATTTCTTACTTATTTGTAATTGTTTTCCATTTTTCTAAGTTTTTTGCTTAGGTTTGCTTGATTTTGTTAACTCCTGACACTCAAGAAAATCTCTGTATTATCACTAACTGAAAATAAATCCAAGAAACAGATATCTCTGGGAATAAATTCCAGAATTAACATTTTAAAATATTAAGATATACAATGTGCTACAAAATTCACAAGACACAAAGAAACTGGAAATGATGGCCCATCCAAAGGATGAGGATAAAAATACAGTAAACATCAAAAAAGAAGACCAGACTATGGACAAACTGGATAAAAGCTTATAAAAATGATATTCAATATGCACAAGGAGATGAAGAAAAATACAGAGAAAAAGCTAATGGATATCAGGAAAAATGTGATTTCAACAATTGCAATCAGTACTAACCAATGCAAGGTACTAGTATTAGGGTGGTATATGGGAACCCTGTATTTTATGCATGATTTTTCTGTAAACTCACAATTCTCTAATAAAAAAAAAGGCTAGGGTCTTTTTTGAACTCATAGCTGTTTAACCAGAGACCAATATATAAGCTTTTGCTGGGTAACCCAAGTGATAAAAAATTCTGATGAGAGAGAAACAGGGCATGTTCTCAAAATAGTCTGATAGGAGGAGGCAGATTTTCTAGGTATGCCAGCTCTCATAAGAAATGATTCTGCTCGCTTTGTGTAGACAAGTCCTACTTTAATTTAGGAATAGATATATCTTTAGTTTGTGTTTTTCTTAAAGCAGATGTAAAAACCAATGTTTGAACCAAAAGTAATAGTAGATATTACTATTTTAAATGAGAGAACTGAAGCACAGAGAGATTATCAGTATCCCAAGGTGAAAATTCTTATTTAAGAGTAAATCAGAGGAACTAAGGTGGTGCAGGCGGTAGGGTGCCTCTCTCCCACATTGGAGGTTCCGAGGATCAAATCCCAGTGAAGACAGGAGGAGAAGATGAGAAGAGAGGGCAGGAAACAGACACAGAGAGTTGCCCAGAAATGACACAAAAAACAGCAATTCAAGGGTAAGTAAGATTCTTATTTTTATCGGTGCTGTGTCCTTGCTTTGACCCACATGTCAACACACAGCTTATACCTAAGGATTAGCCAATGCAGTGGTTTCTTCACTTTATGAAACTCAATTAGATTTGTGTTTTATTTGATGCTCTGCCATTGTTTTCAATTAAATTCATGTTCAGAACAGTGGTTTCACCTAA
>JAQZBX010032669.1:0-25763 GCA_029593785.1 Cabassous unicinctus
CCAGGGTTTGCTTCATGTATTTTGAGGCATCCCGATTAGGTGCATAAATGTTTATGATTGTTCTCTCTTCTTGAGAGATTACCCCTTTTACTAATATATAGTGTCCATCTTTGTCTCTTATGATAGTTTTGCATTTAAAGTCTATTTTGTCTGATATTAGAATATCTACACCTGTCCATTTTTGGCTACTGTTAGCTTGTAAAATGATTTTCCAGCCATTTACTTTAAGCCTCCTTGAATCCCTGGGTCGAAGATGGGTTTCTTTTAGACAGCATATAGATGGATCATATTTCCTTAACCATTTTGCCAATCTGTGTCTCTTGATAGGTGAATTTAGTCCATTAACATTCAGTGTTATTACTCGTAATGAATTTCTAACTTCAGCCATTTTTCTTTGGATAATTGTATGTCATATATTGTTTTGTTTTTATTTTTTGTCATGTTAATTGCTTTTGAACTCTCCTCCAACTCTCTCTCCTTTGTTTTTTCCTTTCAACTTGTAGAACTTCCTTTAGTGTTTCTTGAAGTGCAGGTTTCTTATTGACATACTCTCTTAATTTCTGTTTATCCGTGAATATTTTAAACTCTCCATCATTTTTGAATGCCAGTTTTGCTGGGTAGAGAATTCGTGGCTGGAAGTTTTTTTCTTTTAGTATTTTGAATATGTCATACCACTGTCTTCTTGCCTCCATGGTTTCACCTGAGAAATCAGCACTTAATCTTATTGTGCTTCCCTTGTATGTGATGGTTCTCTTTTCTCTTGCTGCCTTGAGTAATTTCTCTTTGTCTTGAGCATTGGACATTTTGACAAGTATATGTCTTAGAGTTAGCATATTGGGATTTATACTGTTTGGGGTGCGCTTTGGTTCCCCGATCTGCACATCCATCTGTCTCAATAGGGTTGGGAAGTTTTCAGCCATTATTTCCTTCAACACTTCTTCTGTTCCCTTTCCCTTCTCTTCTCCTTCTGGGATGCCCATAATGCGTATGTTTGAGTGTTTTGCGTTGTCGGTTAATTCCCTGGGTCCCTGCTGGATTTTTTCTATCTTTTTGTCTATTTGTTCTACTATCTGTTTGATTTCAGATGTATTGTCTTGCACATCACTAATTCTTTCTTCTGCCTGTTCAAATCTGCTGCTATGTGAATCCAGCGTCTTTTTGATTTCTTGGATTTTGCCATTGGTCACCATCATATCCATTATCTTTTTGGGAGTGTTTACACTTTCTTCAGTATGTTCTCCAATTGTCTTCTTTCTATTCTTAATCTCTTCCTTCACTTCTTTAAGTAGGCCCATAATATTTGTTTGGAAAGCTTTGAATAGTTGTTCAATGATCTGCTTCAGTTCCTGGTTTTTAGTTTGCTCAGTCGATTGGTCCATGTTTTCCTGTTTCTCAGTGTGGTTTGTAATTTTTTGTTGCCCTCTAGTCATCATTTTATCTTGATGGATTTATTCAGTTGATTAGCTTCTCTGTCTGCTCTGGAGTTTTATTTTGCTGTTGGTTCTGTGTGTGGAAAGTTTTCTCTTTGATACTTTTTCTTCTAATTTTATTTTCTTGCTTCTTTCTATGTTCCCTTGAAGGCAAAAGATTAGGTCTGGAGGAATCGAAAGATGTGAGAAAGGAAGAAGGATAATAGTAATATTGCTAAAAGTTAGAAGAGGGGCCAAATAAGACTTAATGGGGTGAATATTAACTCTAGTAGGCAGTGCAGAGTAATAGGAAAGAAAGTGGAGTCCCTACAATGGACTGGGAAACCAAATAGAGGAATATATATATAATGATTTAGAGGGCTAGAATTATGAGGAGGGAGAGAAAGAGTTAAGAAAGGGCTAAAAAGAAAAAGTTAATATTAATAAAGAAAGAAAAAAACAAAATAGTGGGAATAGAAATTGACACCCTTGAATTGTGGGCATATGGAAAAAATGTGAAATTTAATAGCCACAACAGAAAGCACAGGGCAGAAAGATGAAGGAGGGATAATAGATAGTTTGGAATACAAAATCAATATATAGGGAGAATGGGAAATTACTGAAGAAGAAGCACAGCAAAGAAGAGAGAAGCTAGGAGCACCTAATTTTTAAAAAATGAAAGAAAGAAGAAAGGGGGGAGGAATGAGGAAAGAAAAGCAAGAGGCAACAAATAAACAGAGAAAAAGCAAGCAATCACACTGGCAAGCAGTCAAACAAAGCTAAGGGAGATCAATATTCCCTGGGGTCTCGTGGATCCTCTCAGCCTGCTTGTGTTTTCCAACAATTTCCCCACAGGGTTTTTATATGCAGGTCCTGAAGAAGCTTTTGGCTATTAAACTAAATTAAAAGAATTCATTTTTCATTTATTAAAGGGACAGTTTTATTTATTTACTTATTTATTTATTTATTTTTTGGCATAATACAGGACCAAAAATAAGTCCTTCTCTAGAACACCCCCCTCACAGAGGGGGCCCTAACTGGACTCCTGGAAAAAAATCAAGCACTTCCCAGTTTCTGCATTCCCCTGGGACACAAAAGTCTGATGTTTGTCAGTGTAGAAAGCTAAAAGTGGCAGACTCCGGCAGACTCCGCCCTTCTGGATCAGAGCCCCTGTGTCATCAGGCTGCGTGTAAATGAGGTTAACTCTGCAGATTTGCCTCTCCCCTCAGCCTGGCACTGCTTCAAGCTGGCCTAGCTGCTCCCCAATGTTATGGGGGGGGGTCCAGGCAGCCAGATCGACAGCTAAAATATCCCCTCTCTGCTTTCTGTCAGAACTCTCCCTCTCCTGGAGATTGTCACTCTTCCCAGCTCCGCAGGCCAGGGCTAATCCCTGGGCTAATAGGCTAATCAACTCCCTAGAAGATTCACCCCTTCCCTCCTCCGGGTGCCCAGTCACTGCAGCTGTTTTTTTCGTCTAAGTCGCGGGGGGCTTCAGGAAGCCAAATCCCCAGACAATAAAGCTCTCTTACCAGAGTTCCCCACTCAGAAAATGCCCCCTCCCACTGGGTCAGGTCACCCAGTTATCAGAGGGACAGGAGTCACGCTTCCAACTGGCTTTTTTTTTTTCCCAGTTAGGGTGAGAGTCAGCTGACTGTGTTAACCACCACAGGCAGGCTTAAAACTCATGAATCTCTATGGTTCAGTCCACACCGTTGATCTGTCCAGATAGATATCCCAAGCTTCTTACTCCACACGCCCACAGCACAGACCCTCATGCCGCACCCCGTCCACTATCTGCCATGATCTGGGAGCTGTCTGCATTTGTTCTCCTAAGCCGACGCCATCTTGCTTCCTTTTTCCATTAAGTTTTGATATGTTGTGTTCTCATTTTCATTTGTCTCAAGACATTTGCTGAATTCTCTTGCAATTTCTTCTTTGACTAGCTGAATACGAGTGTGTTGTTTAATATTCATATATTTATAAATTTTCTCTTTTTCCATCCATAATTGATTTCCAGCTTGTATAATTTCAATCTTTTAAAACTAATTGAGACTTGTCTTTTAACCCAACATATGGTCTGTCTTGGGGAATGATCCATGAGCACTTGAATTATAAGTATATAATGCTCTTAGGGGTACTATGCTCTCTAGATGTCTGTAAGGTCTAGTTCATTTATCATATTATTCAAGTTCTCTGTTCCTTTATTCTCTGTCCAGATGTTCCATCCAATACTGAGAGTGTTGTATTGAAGTCTGCAATACAACATTATTGTAGATATGTCTATTTCTCCCTTCAGTTTTGCTAGTGTGAGCCTCATATTTCTTGGGGCACTCAGGTTAGGTGCATATATATTTAGTATATTTATTTCTTCTTGGTGAATTACCCTCTTATTAATATATGAATACATTCTTCATTCCTTATAACAGTTTTGCATTTGAAATCTATTTTGTGCAATATTAGTATCACTACTCCAGTTATTTCTTGGTTACTATGTGCATGGAATAACTTTTCACAAACTTTCACTTTTAACCTGGTTGTGTCCATACTTCTGACGTGGGTCTCTTGTTAACAACATATAGATGGCTCATTTTCCCCCTTTCTATCAGTCTATGTCTTTTGATTTATGGAGTTTAATCCATTAACATTTAATGTTATTACTGTAAAGGCATTACTTACTTCATCCATTTTCTCCTTCAGTTTTCTGTTGTCATGTAACTCTACTGTCTTCTTACCCTTTAATTTACCATTGCACTAATCTCCATTTCTAAACTCTTCTCCAAATCTCTCACCCTTGTTTTTTCTTTCAGTCTACAGCATTCCCTTTAGTATCTCTTGTAATTCTGGACTTTTGGTAACATAATCTATCAGTTTTTATTTGTCTGTGAATAATTTGAACTAACTCCTATTTAAAAAAAATTTTTTTTAAAGATACTTAGATTACATAAATGTTACACAAAAAATATAGGGATTCTCATATGCCTCCCTTCCCACACCTCACACAACCTCCATCATAAACATCCTTCATTAGTGTGGCACATCACATGCAATGGATATACACATCCAGGGGCTTTGCCACTAAGCATGGACCATAGTTCACATTGTAGACCACAGTCTCTCCCACACACTTCTGCATGTTATATGATGATATAAAATCACCTATATCTGCCATTGTAATGTCATTCAGGACAATTCCCAAGTCCCAAAAAAGATCCTGTATTACAACTGCTTTTCCCTTTCCTTGCCCCCAGAGCCTCCAGTGGCCTCTGGCTCCACATCAATGTTGTAATTTCTTCCATTGTTTGAATCGCAATATGTCTATAGAAGAATATCAGTAAGTCCCCTCTAGTCCAAAGCTCTTCCCCCCATCCTGAGGAGTCTGGGATGGTTGTGTCCACTCCACCTCCAATTAAGAGGGGGTTTATATCCCATGAGGAAGATGGATGAGATTATCCTGCTTGCAGTGGCAGACTCTTTCCATTCCCTGGGATGGCTGTTGTCCATCAACATCCAGCACCAGTTATCCTGGGTGAGTCCAATGAGCTGTAGAGTAGGAAATGCTGCTCCACCAAGGTTCCAGGCCCAGCTGGCATATGATCAGCCCAAAGACTCATCTCTCAGGACACACCTACAAATTCCAGCACAAAGCATAGGTTTAAATAGAAGGGACAGATGAGCCATGGGAAGGGAAGACATAGTTGAGTCCAACTCTGTCACTCTCAGGAGCACAAATTCCAAAGCAGGGACAATTGGCAAGGTACAAACTCCAGATCTATTCGCTCTGACATAGGACCTAGGTATCTCCAGAACCCTCAGGAGCCCAATTACTTGGGGTGAAATCCACTTTGGAATTCTCTGAGATACTGCTGAGATGTGCATAAGCATTACCTCTGGGATGAACTCCCAACTCATTTCGAAGTCTCTTAGCCATATAAACTCATTTGTCTTTACCTTTTCCCTGTTATTCAAGGTCTTTTTCCAGTTGCATTGCCAGTTGGCACTTGGTAGCAATACTCCGGTGCTAAAGAGGCTCGTCCCCCGGAGTCATGTCCCACACTGGGAGGAAGGTAATGCATTCATATGTTGACTTTGGCTTAGAGAAAGGCCATATTTGAGCAACAAGTGGGGTCTCAGAAGGCAACCCATAGGCACTCCATAACAATAGGTAGGTTTCAATTTCAAGATCAAAGACTCATAAGGCTAGTCATCAATATCAAGGGCCCATCAGTGGATCATCCCCCTTTACTAGTCACTGCCCCTGCACTTGTGGGACTGTTGCTGCTCCTTTAGAGAATGTGGCAGAGCTCTCCAGGATGGAAATTCAGTATTCTCTCATTTATTGAGTGATTCTCCACCCACAGTCACAATGCCCCATGAACATTTGAGCAGTTTTATATACCTTATGTTTATGCTCAGGTGAACTTCCTCCCATGCATTCCCCCATCCCTGATAGCCCACACAATGATCCACCCCCACCTCAGTTGTAACCTGTCTGTGATCCAAAGCTTTCTCAAAGGTGAAGCCATTACAATAGCTGAACACAATTAACAGGAAAATGAGATAATAATGATAAGTTTAAATGTAGGGGATAAAATAAATTAAAAATTAAAAAAAAATTAAATTAAAAGATTGGGATATTAAACAAATTAAAGAATATAAAAAAATTGTTTTTGACATTTTGCCTTTCATCACTGCAATATCTGGTGTCCAGTCTGTACTGTGGCACCTTTCGGCTCTCATTCCCCAGTGTTTCACTAATTTTCTTTTTGTTTTCAAAGAAGTTTTATGTCACAGCAAAGTCAAACACAGAATACAGGAACTCTCATATACCCAACATTCTCTCCCTTTCCTCCACCCTATATTAATACCTTTTTATATGTAGGTGGTAACATTGTTATTACTGAAATAAAAATAGTGAAACATAGCTACTAAATATTGTCAATGGTTTACACTATGGTTTACATTTTAGACCTTACACTTTTATAAATCTTGATGATATTTAGCATGTCCTGTGTCCATAACTGTATGGTAATGTAGAACATTTCCACTGACCACCATATACCCCCTGTTTGATCTATTCTATTCTTCCCACTCCATCCCCATTGTGCCCACTATAACCCCCAGGCTTGACACGTTGGATGACAAGATTCATAGTTACATGCAGCAAGAGGTCTTCACACCCTGGTTTGTACTCCCATATTAGGAACTACCCTCGCTCTTGAATAGACTCCTGCCTGTCTATTTATGAACAAATCCATCCTCCCAGAGATGGGAGCCCAACTCCTTCCCACTCATTATGTGGATATCCACCCACTGATACAACACATTACGACAGAATGAACATTCACACACTCCCTAGAAGACTGCTCCAGGTGTGTCCTGTCCCAAATGTTCCCCCAACCAACACCCTAAAACAGTGACCCTTCCTTGTCATATTGTCATAGGAGCATTCCCATCTCTGTACTTTTTACTTCATACCCACAAATCCCCAGTTGTCACCTGGTCCCTCTCCCAACCCACCCCCCAGTATCCAGGGCCTTCTAACCTACCCTTCCCAATCTACCCATCTGTGAACCCTGCACCACCCAACTCAATAATATCACTTCCCTCCTGTCTTATCCCTTCAAGATGAAACTACACTCTATCACTTTACTGTAGATTATGTCCATATGGGTGATGGCTCAAAACCTTCTCTTCTCTTTGAATTTCTTGTAAACCTATCATACAGACAATAGCTCTCTGAAGCTGCTCAATTTCCTTAAGTCATATCGGTGTGGTCAACTACTGTTCATCCTTCGATGTCTGGCTTACTTCACTCTACATAAGGTCTTCAAGATTCATCCATGTTATCACGTGTATTAGCACTGTATTCCTTCTTACAGCTGAGTAATATTCCATTGTATGTATTTACCACATTTTCTTTATCCATTCATCTATTGATGGGCACCTGGGTTGATTCCAAGTTTTGGCAATAGTGGACAATGCTGCTATGGACATTGGTGTGCATATATCCACTCGTGTCTTTGCTTTCAATTTTTCGGGTCAATAAGCAGCAGTGGAATAGCTGGATCATATGGAAGTTCTATAGTTAGTTTTTTGAGGAGCCACCAAACTGTACTCCATAGTGGCTAAACCATTCTACATTCCCACCAGCAGTGGATGAGTGTTCTCATTCCTCCTTAACTTCTCCAACACTTAGAGTCTGCTGTTTTTTTTTTTAAGAGCCACCATTCTAGTAGGTGTAAGATGGTATCTCATTGTAGTTTTGATTTGCATTTTCCTAATAGCTAGCGATGCCATCTTTGAAGAACAGTTTTGCCAGAAACGATATTCTTGGCTGACAGGTTTTTTCTTTCAGTACCTCAAACACACAATACCACTTTCTTCTCACCTCCATGGTTTCTTGTGAGAGTTTGACATTTAATCTTATTTTGTTTTCCTTGTATGTGATGCTTTTCTTTTCTTGTGCTGCTTTCAGAATCCTCCCTTTATGTCTGATATTTATCATTCTGAAGAGTAGGTATCTTGGTGTAGTTCCCCTGAGATTTATTCTGTTTGTGGGGCATTGTCCTTTTTGGATACTGATATTTATGTCTTTCATAAGGGTTGGGATGTTTTCAGTTATCATTTCCTCAAATATTCTTTCTGCCCTTTTCCATTATTTTCTCCTTTTTTTTTTATTGTGGGTAAAAATCAAATTTTTCACAATACATACCAATATTTGTAAAATGATATATAAATACATAGGCATATATGTGCATTTGTTTACATAAATGTTATTTGTTTTATATATATATATATATATTTTTTAAAGGTGCCTAGATAACATAAATATTACTCAGAAATTACAGGGATTCCCATGTTCCCCATTCAAGCAATGGAAGAAATTGTAACAGTAAAGTGGAGCCGGTGGCCACTGGACATTTTTGGGGCAGGGAGAGGAGGGGCAGTTGAAATACTTGGGCTTTTTTGGGACTTTGGGGGTTGTCCTGAGTGGTGAAGCGGTGACGGATGTAGGCCATTTTCCATCAGAATATACCATGCAGAACTGGGTGGGAGAGAGTGTGGTCTTTGATGTGAACTGTGGTCTATGCTCAGTGGCAAGGCCCCAGGATGTGTATATCTTTTCTCCTTTTGCAAAACAGATAATGTGAATGTTTTTGCACTTTGCATTGTCATTCAATTCTCTGAGACTCTGTTCCATTTTTTTCCATTCTCTTCTCTTTTTGTTCTCCTGTCTTTTCCAGTCCAGATGTTCTCTCTTCAAAATCACTAATTTTGTTTTTGAGCAATTCAATTCTGGTCTTATATTCCTCTAATGTATTTTTAATCTCATCCTTCATGTCTTTCATTTCCATAAGTTCTGATACTTTTCTTTGCAGGCTTCCAAATTTTTCTTTATGCTCATGCAATGTTTTTCTTTTTTTTAATATACTGGAGTTCAGTGATTGAAACCTTCATCTTGTATGTGGGAAGGTGGTGTTCAACCACTGAGCAACATCAGCTTCCTTGATTTGGTTTTATCATTTGTTTTGATTGTTGTTTGATTTTGTTTTTTTTTCAGAAGGCATCAGTAGCTGAACTTGGGATCACCCATGTGGGAGGCAGGTACTCAGCTGCCTGAGCTATATCCCTATTGCAGTGTGTTTTTAATATCCGTTATTTCTTTAGTCATATTTTCTCTAAATCCTTGAGATGATTTAGGAGAGCTGTGGATTATCACTGATTAATTGTCTTAAATCCTGTATATCTTCAGGATATTTGGTTTGTTCCTTTGGCTGATCCATCTCTTCCTTTTTCATTGTATGGCTTGTAATTTTTTCATGATGTCTAAGCATCTGTGTTGGTGAATATATTTTGATAGACAGTTTTTCTCTTTTCTAGACTTCCTTGTTGTTGTTTTTTCCATAGCTCTTTGATATTTCATTTAAGTTTTTCTATGTCTTTAAAATGACCTAGATTATGTTATCAACATCAGGCAAGGGATTAAGTAGAGGCTTTCAGACTTCCTCCCAGAGATAAGGATACAGAGAGATCAGAGAACAGTTTTTTGTCCAGGTAACTTCCAGATGGGCCAGCAGATGGCACTTGTCAGAGCACCTTCTTAAGGAGGTGTTTCAGTCTCAGCTTTCCTGTATTCTTCTGTTTAATCTCCAGAGCAGAGATTCAAAGAAGTCTTTGATGGCTGAATTCACTGAAGAAAAGCCCCCTGGCTCCCACTCCCTTTTCCCTTGAAACAGCTGACAAGGAGGAAGATGTCTATTCCTCTCACATTTGGCTGCAGTGATCCAGGGATTTTGCCCCAGGTTAATATCTTAGGATGGGGGAGGGAACTCTTCCCAGCTGCTGCAGGTGCTTCATAACTCATGTTTGTCACTTTGGCTTCTCCACCCTCCTTGGAGTTTTGTAGCATTGTCCTCTTCTGCTGACCCCCAAAGCATGTTCTTTGGCAGCTTTTGGCTCTTTCTCTGTTGTTTTGTGAGAGCATTGAGAGCTGCCTGTTATCTGATGCCGTGTTCCCACATTCTCCCATATACACCTATGTTTTATATATGTGCATGTATCAATGATATACTTAAATAAAAATTTTTAAATCATTATATGAGGGAATGATTTTCAGGATGCCTGAAAAGCTGGTTCTCCATTTTCAAGTGGGATGGTTAGATTAGGAGCCTTATGTATTCACAGAGAGAAGCATCTGGTGATGGTAAGACTCTCATAGTGGAGCTGTCTGGCAAAAGGACAGAAGTCAGTGGGAAGGAACACAAGGCTAGAAGGCAGGGAAGCAATTGTGAAGGGCTTGGACTGGGTTAGAAGTTGAATCTTCCTAGTTCAGCCCTGTTATTTAACATCTGTGTAAGTTTGGGCCCATCACTCAGCCCCTCAGACCCCTAGAATAATTAGTTTCACAAATTTATAAGGTCATTTTGATGATTATGTAGAAAATTGTAAGTGAAAATATTGAAAATAAAGACAGGTCAAAAAAAAATCTTCCCAAAAAATAAGGGTCCTAGACCAGATGGTTTTGTGGGTGAATTCTGCCAATAAATCCATGAAGAAATATTACCAATCCTCCAGGGAGTCTTCCAAATACTTAAAGAGGAGGGAAAACTACCTGGCTCGTTTTGTGGGGCTAGAGTACCAAGGCCAGATAGAGATGTTACAAATGAAGAAAATTCCAGACAAATTTCTTTTGTGGATATAGGTTACAAATCCTCAACAAAATGCTTTTGGATTGAATACAAGTGCACACTGAAAAATGTACACTATGATCAAGTGTGTTTTATTCCTGGTATGCCAGGTGGTTCAACCCAAAAATAGTTAATGTAATATATCACATTTACAAAAGGAAGAGAAAGAATCAAATGATCATTTCAATTGATGCCAAAAAGGAATTTGAGAAAATACGGTATCATTTCTTGATAAAAACCCTCAGAAAATAGGAATGGAGGGAGGCTTCCTCAACATGATAAGAGGCATATAAAGAAAATCCACAGCTACATTGTTCTCATTGATGAAAGACTGAAAGTTTTCCAAGGTCTGGAAAGGACAAGGATGCCCACTGACACCTCTGTTATTCAACATTGTGCTAGAAATTCTAGCCATAGTAATTAGGCAAGAGAAAGAAATTGGCATCCAAATTGAAGAAGAATAAGTGAAACTTTCACTATTTGCATAGGACATAAGCTTATATATAGAAAGTCCTGAAATTATCTAGAATGAAGCTCCTAGAGCTAATGGGCCCAGCAGTGTTACAAGATAGAGTGCCAAAATGTAAAAATTAATAGTGTTTCTACACACCAGGAATGACTAATCTGAGGAGGAAATCAAGCAATAAATTCGATTTAAAATGGTGGCTGAAAGATTGAAATACCTAGGAATACACATTGTTAAAAGAAATCAAAAGAAGTCCTAAATAAATGGAAAGACAAACCATGTTGATGGATTGGTAAGTGAAATATCACTGAGATGCCTATTCTACCCATACTTATTAAAGGTTTGTTGCAATCACAATCAAAACTCTAACAGCCTAATTTGCAGATATGGAAGAGCCAATTATCAAATTTCTTTGGAAGTGTGAGGAGACTCAAATAGTCAAAAAGATCTTGAAAAAAGAACAGCAAAGTTGAACGATTCACATATCCTGATGTAGCACTTGGGCAATTTGATGTAATTATGAATTCTAAAAATATAAATGGATCATGCTTGTAAACTGATCTGTTAATCTGGGCCTGATGAAGTTATGATTAGGGCGTTGACTGGGCATTGAGCCCTATCAGTAGAGCGTTGAGCCCCACCCCTTGGTAGGTTGGGGAAGAAAATATAAAAGGCATCACAAAGAACATAGTTGCAGCAGTTTTTGAGAAGCAGTTTTGATGTTGGAGTTTTGATGTTGGAGAGAAGGCCCCAGGAGAAGAGAAGTGAGCCCTTTGCCTGATAAGTCTACAGCTGACCTTGTGGAGGAACCAGAGGAGCTAAGCCCAGAGAGAAATGCAGCCCCGGAAAGAGAGAAACCCAAGAAGCGTGAATCCTGGAAAACGTTGGCAACTGTCTTGCTCCAACACGTGGCAATGGACTTTGGTGAGAGAAGAAATTTAATGCTTTATGGCCTGGTATCTGTGGACTTCTACCCCAAATAAATACCCTTTATAAAGACCAACCCATTTTTGGTATTTCACATTAGCACCCCTTTTGCTGACTAATATACCTGACTTTAAAGAATATTACAGGGCTACAGTAGTCAGAGCAGTATGGTACTGGCATAAATATAAATATATTGACCAATGGAATTGAAAAGAGTTCAGAACTAGACCCCCACATCTATGGCCAACTGATTTTTACATGATCACTAAGTCCATGCATCTGGGAAAGAATAGTAGTTTCAAAAAATGGTCTTGGGATAACTGAATATCCATATGCAAAAGAATGAAAAAGGACCCTCATCTCACACCATATAAAAAAATTAACTCAAAATGGATCAAAGACTTAAAGATAAGAACCAGAAGTATAATTCACTCTGAAGAAAATGAAGGGAAGCACCTTCAAAATCTTGTGGTAGGCAATGTTTTCTTAGACTTTACAGCCAAAGCATGAGCAAGGAATGAAAGAAGAACAGATAAATGCTATCTCCTCAAAATTATAAACTTCTGTGCACCAAAGGACTTTGTCAAGAAAGTGAAAAATCAGCCTACTCAATGAGAGAAGATATTTGGAAATCCTATATCTGATAAGGGTTTAATATGCAGAATCTATAGATAAATCCTACAACTCAATAGAAAAAATAAACAACCCAATTAAGGAACTGGCAAAGGATTTCACCAAGGAAGAAACATAAATGACTCAAAAATGTATGGTAAATTGTGCAACATCATTAGCTATTTGAGAAATGCAAGTCAGAATCATGGTAAGATATCATTTCACACTCACTAGAATGGCCACTATTTAAAAATGGAAAAAAAGTATTGGAGAGGATGTGAAGTGGGACCATTCATTCATTGCTGGTGGGAATGTGGAATGGCACAACCTCTGTGGACAGCAGTTTGGCATTTCCTTTGGAAACTTAGTGTAGAATTACCATGTGACCAGCAGTCATGCTACTAGGTATATACCTTAAAAAACTGATAGCAGGGACTCAAACACATATTTGCACACTATCAACCAATGAATGGATAAAATATGGTATGTACATACAATAGAATTTTATTCAGCTGTGAAAATGGATGAAGTCTGGTGCATATTACAACATGGAGGAACCTGGAGGACATTATGTTGAGTGAAATGAGCCACACACTGAAGGAAAAATATTGCATAAGCTCATTGTTATGAACTAATAATAATAATATTATGCAAACTAATAGAGTTAGAATACAGAATATAGAATACCTGAAGATAGATTGGGGTTAGAGAAAGGGGAGTTGATGCTTAAGTTGTAAAGAATTCCTATTTAAACTGATTGTAAAGGTTTGGAAATGGATTGTGGTGATGGTAGCTCATTATTGTGGGTGTAATCAATAGACTGAACTTTGTAGGAAGATATAGTTATAAGGAGAAATTTTAGGAAGTATACTTTACTAGAAATTAAATTAAAAGATGAAACAGAGGACTGTACAACACAGTGGACTCTATTGTAGTAAAAGTATAACAATATTCTTTCATGAATTTTAACAAATGTATGAGATTAATACAAGGTATTAATAATAGGATGGCATATGGGAAAATACACCTAATATAAGTAATGGACATAGAAGTATTTTAAAATCATTCATCATTTGTAACAAATGTAACTACTGTTAAAAAATAGGACAATTATAAAAATTACTTTCATTAATTGTAAGAAATGTTCCACAACAATGCAAAGTGTTGGTTGTGGGGTTGTGTATATGAATCATGTCTTTTATGCACTACCATTTTTTAAACTCACAATTTTTTTAATAAAAAAAGACTAGGGATGTTTCTGGTGTTGCCTTTGACCTAGGAAGCATATGGCAAAGATAATGTAGGTCCCTGCTCTAAGGGAGACAATCAGAGGATTAACTCTACTCTCTGGATGCCCCTGTAACTCCCCAGCCCACAAAGCCCCTACTTATCACAGCTTCTCCTTCCTGTATATGACTGGAATAGTATTGCACAGTAATTTACAAAAGAAAGTGCAGCCTGCTTTCACATTAATTGTGAACATTTCCTTCATTATCCTGACACATGAAAGCTACTGGGAGATGGATCATGGAGCCTAGGGTGTTGTACTCATCTCTAAGTGTGACTTGGAAAACACACACAACCAGTAAGGCAGAGCAACAGGCTCTTCTTTTCTTCCCAAAGAAGGAAAACCAGTTCCGCTGGGGATTGGGCAAGGCTTCACAGAGAAGACTGCCTGGAAGATAGAATTCTTACCCACATAGGGGTGATGTGGGCAGAGGGATGTGCTCAGATGGGGAGTTTGATTGTCTTAAGAGGACAAGTAAATCAGGACACCAGAGTGGTCCAATCATGGGTGGGTGGAAGTCACCAGCTTTGGAGCAGATGGGGGCACTGTCAGAGCTCAGCTCTGCATTAACCTGCTGCAGGCCCTTCAATCAAAACCACAATGGCCTAACCCTGTCTTGTGCTCTCCAGGATGCTCCCCAGAGTGTGGGGAGGCCTAGGTCATGGTCATCCAAGTCAACTCTCTGAACAGCTCAGTCTGGCCACCAGCAGCTGCCTTACTCCAAGCTCTAACCTCATCCAGGTTCTCCTGAGCTAAGTGGGAAACATTATTTTAGTGAGTATCAGGCTATGCCAAGGGTTGGAGATGCCATAAAGAAAGATACAGATAGAACCTCAGTGCCACGTAAAGCCTTCTGCCAATGCATGCACCCAGATCCAAGGCCTGTGAGACCATCAAAGTAACACACCTGTGCAGCTTCCCATCCCTGATATGGCTTTGTTGGGCAGATCAGGACCCAGTTCATTCAAGAAGATCATTTTTCTTGAGCTCCACACCCTGGGCCCAAGGAGTTTGTCAGTCTTTCAACCCCAAGGAGAACTTTTCCTATACCTATCCTGATTCACTGCACACTCTATGCCCAATCAGCCCAGCGGAGAGGGAGGGAGAGTCTGAGAACTTGCCTTGGGAGTTTCCTGGAAGGTAAGGACTGCCAGAGAATAAGGATCTGTCAATGTGTGTGTGTCCTAACCAGGTGGTTGGTCTCTGTCCCCTGCTACCTGGCATCCAGGGCATACTCTGCCTGCAGTCCCACATGTTCATCATGAACCCCCTACCCTAGATTTACAGGTAGCTTCATTAATAACATCCTGTCAAGTGTTCATGCTTTCAACATGGCTTACCATTGAAGATATCAACCTTGGCAAGATGAATTTTTAATAACTGAGATTTTAAGAATCAGTCATCTGCTGAGTGTCCATAGATTAGGGCAGAGACAACGACCTGCCATTGAGGGCCAAGTCAGAAATTGCAGCAGGAATCCCAGGAAATATGAAAGTCAGCATTTCCAAGCCCGTTCACAGCGAATATCCCATCAGTAGTTTAGGTCTCAGCTCAGAGCCAGCCAGCCTTCAGCTCCTTAGAAAGTTCATAAGAGAAAGACACAGAGCCATGAACATTGTCAGCCTGTGTGAAAGTGCCATAATCTCATAGCAGCCACCTGCCTAACCTGGGTGACCAAAGGTTAACAACTGACTAAATTGTCTTCTTACAATATATCAGGATATGGAACTAAGAAAATAATATAGAATAGGCAAACCTAGCAATTTATGTTAGAAAGCAACTTCAGAAATTATGACACATAAATGATTGTCCTTACAAAAACCAAAGATATGGATATTGTTAACATGGAGTGGCTCTTAATTTTGAAAAGGAATAACCACTGAATCCATATAATTTTTGAGAAATACTAATATTCTTCATCTCAGTCAATATAAGCATATTTTAATATCTGACTAATGATAAACTATTTCACATGTTAGTTTTTAAAATGGAATTAGAAACCCAAAACTTGAATTTTTTCAAATAAAATTTTATTGACGTATATCATTCTCAAATACACAAATATAAACAATAATTTTTTAGTAGAAGTTATGAACTTACAAAACAAACATGCGTATTATCATACAGGGTTCCCATATATCACCCCACCACAAACACCTTGCATTTTTGTGAAACATTTGTTGCAAACTATGCAAGAACATCATCAAAATACTACTACTATTATAGCCCATATATTAAATTTTGTGTATTTTCCCCCAAACTACCCTATTATTAGTATTATTACTACTAAGGTTCAAAACATCTGCAATAAAAATATATTACAAAAAAAATAATTGGGTGGGTTGGGGGAAAATACATTGAAAGTAAGATATGGACCATAGTTAGTATTTTGATAATAACACAGGATTGCCGATGTTATACAGACCCATGCTTTATACAACTCATTCAAATTGTACACACAGCGGTTCTCATTTTGATCACAGAGTTGTGCTGTCTTCATTTCAGTCAATTTTAGAGTTTTCATTACCCCAAAAGGAAAAATCCAATATCCAATTATAGCCTTTATTGTCCCTTAGAACTGATAAAAATATCTTCTTAGCCATTTACTGCAAAAATATTACACTATTACTGTTAACTATCATCCATAAGTTACATTTGCTGTATTTTTCCTGTGTGTCTCCATATTATTAACACTTTGTAAAATAAAAACTTTCTTATATTTATGCTATTAAACCTAATCTTCATCCACCACCAGAATCACTATGGTAGCCTGGATAGAACAAGATGGCATTGATTTAAGTGGGTGCTCACAAGCTTTCTTACAAAAAACAGCTGAAAGGGGGCAAGATCCTGCCTGAGTGAGCTGTTCTGGGAACTCACAGAACAGGAAGCTTCAGGACATCGATCTTGAGAGATCTGGACAAAGAGATTAAAAGCCCAAGGGTAAACCACGAGTTTCTCACCATGGTGGCTGGAAACGGGGTGGCAAAGCCCCACCCTCACAGCAAAAAGCCTCTGTGAACTCTCTGACTCCCACCAGCCACAGAGCAAGAAGGAGCATACTCCAGGAGTAAGAGGGTTCTGGTGAAGGGTGAAGAGGTGTTTCCTTTCTGTGGTTTTGGTTACCTGGGCCCCCTTTGAAATTTAGGGAGCATACCAGGTGGCAAGAGGTGGCCCTGGGAAGAGGGGAGAGGTGAATCTGT
This sequence comes from Cabassous unicinctus, assembly GCA_029593785.1. Lineage (NCBI taxonomy): Eukaryota > Metazoa > Chordata > Mammalia > Cingulata > Chlamyphoridae > Cabassous > Cabassous unicinctus. The sequence continues at coordinate 17,094 of JAQZBX010032669.1, forward strand.
TAAGGCAGCCTGATTTACCTAGCAAATCTGGGAGAGACCAACGGGTTGGAAGAGGGCGAGGTCAGGCAAGTGAAAACTCTTGTGCTGAAAACTATAAAATTTCCAACTCCTCTGTAAGAGGTGAGTTGTGGGAAGCATTTAATAACCTTCCAAGGGCCTATTTAGGCTCCCCTGGGAGAAGAGGGTGGTCTGCAAGAGGGTTAAGAGTCATTTCTCTGGGTCAACTTCAGATACCAGGGTCCCATTTGAATTTCAGAAGGAAACTCAACCTGACCAGGAGAGAAGAGGAGGGATCTGATCACACAGGCTATCATGTCCTGTTCCCCTGGGAGAGAAAGTAATAAGTATAGAAGAGGGGGAGGGGCAGACAGGCTTCTAATCAGCAGGAAACTACACAGCTACAAAGAGATAAACCTGCCCTAGGGAAAGTGACTGTATAGCTCTCTAGTTAACTGACCCAATGAGAAAGTTTAGCTCACTGTAGGAGTCTCCACTTTGAATTTACAAGGTCCCTGGTTCAATTCCTGGCTTTCCTTAGAGTATTGATCTACTAGGTTATCAAATACCCAGATGATACATTAGGACAGGAAACACATAGATATTATTTTTGTATTAGCTTCTCTTGGGTCTCTTAAATTTCTTTTTTTAAAAAAAGCTTTATTTTTTTTTTCAAAATTTAGCTTAGTTTACTCACTAACACCCTATTCAAAATGTGGAAAGGGAAAACTGCAGGGAGCCCGAGAAGCTCCTCAGAGCCCTAAGAGGGAAGGATGTTTTTCCTAAGTTTCTGTCTGATTACTGGCTGGAGTGTATGTTTTTTGTCATTGTTTCCCTCTTTCTCTCTACCCCATGTTTTTTTTTTTCTTTTCTTAAAATTAGATGCTGAGGTCTTGTTTCTTCTTTGTTGTGCTTCCTCCTCCCCTTTGATACCCCTTGTTTTTGTATACAAATTTTGTCTACCTATGCTAATTATTTTCCTACCTTCATCTTTTTATCTTCTGCTTTCTATATTGTTCTTACATTCCACCTCTCTTTGTTAGCCTTCAAGCTTTCTTGTTTTAATTTCTATCTCCTCTATTCTCTGTTTTGTTTCTTATTTTAACTTTTTTCTTAATGTCTTTTCTTTTCTGTTTCCCTCACTTCTTATCATATTGGTCTGTTAATTCATTCCAGATATTTTTCTTTATTATGTGTTTCATTTCACTATTTGGGCCCCACTTTTTTATTCTTATTCCTCTGCACTTCTTACATGAGTTAATTATTCATTTTGTGATACCTTATATGGCTCCTCTTCTACATTTTACTATTATTATTACTATTATCCTTTTTCTCTTCTTACCTCTTCCCCTTTATCTGGCCCTAATCATTTTCTTTCAAGGAACTATAGATAACAAGAAGTAAATAGAATAAGGGGAGAAAATGTCAAAGAGAAAATTTACCACACACAAACTGCAACTGAACAAAACCCTAGAGTAGACAAAGAAACTAATCAACTGAATAAACCCCTCAAGATAAAGAGATGCCTAAACACCAACAATAATTTATAAACCATACTAAGACACAGGAAGACATTGCCCAGTCTAATTAACAAACTAAAAACCAGGAAGAGATGCAAAACGTGGAAAAACTAATCAGAGCTGTCCAAACAAATATCATGAACCAACTTTAATGAAGTGAAGGAAGAGATTAAGGATATTAAGAAGACCCTAGGAGAACATACTGAAGAAATTGTAAACATACATAAAACAATAACAGATATTTGATCTATTCTATTCTTCCCACCCCATCCCCCAGGGGCCCATGATGACCCCTTGGCTTGACTCATTGGATGACAAGATTCATAGTTACATGCAACAATGGGTCTTGACACACTGGTTTGTCCTCCCATATTAGGAACCACCCTTGCTCTTGAGAGACTCCTGACTGTCTATTTCTGAACAAATCGGTCCTCCCAAAGATGGGAGTCCAACTCCTTCCCACTCAATATGTGGGTCTCCACCCACTGATACAACACATTATGACAGGAAGAACACTCATGCAGTCCCTAGTAGCCTGCTCTAGGTGTGCCCTGTCCCGAATGCCCCCCAGCCAACACCCTAAACCAGTGACCCTTTCTTGTCATATTGCCATAAGAGCATTCCCACCTCCGTACTTTCAACCTCATACCCACAAATCCCCAATGTTCATCTGGTCCCTCTCCAAACTACCCCCCCCACCAGTGTCCTGGAACTTCTAAACCACCCTTCCCAATCTACCCACCTGTCAACCCTGCACCTCCAACCCAATAATATCATTATGCTCCTGTCCTATACCTTCAATACGAAGCTAAACACTATCACTTTACCACAGAATGCATCTGTATGGGTGATGATTCACAACCTTCTCTTCTCTTTCTCTTTCTTGTAAACCTATCTTATAGACAAGAGCTCTCAGAGACTGCTCAGTTTCCTTAATTCACATCAAGGAGGTCATATACTGTTCATCTTTCAATGCCTGGCTTGTTTCACTCAATATATGGTCTTCAAGATTCATCCATGTTATCCCATGTGTTAGGACTTTATTCCTTCTTATATCTGAGTAATATTTCATTGTATGTATGTACCACATTTGTTCATCCATTCTTCTGTTGATGGGCACCTGGGTTGATTCCAACTTTCGGCAATAGTGAACAATGCTGCTATGAACATTGATGAGCATATTTTGATTATTTTGATTATTTTGATATTTTGATTTTGATGAGCATATTTTGAGCATATTTTGATGAGTTTGTATCTTTGCTTTCAATTCTTCTCGATATATACCCAGCAGTGGAATTGCTGGATTATATGAAATATCTATAGTTAGGTTTTTGAGGAACCGCTATACTGTTCTCCACAGTGGCTGGGCCATTCTACAATCCCACCAGCAGTGGGTTAGGGTTCCCATTACTCCACATCCTCTCCAACACTTATAGTGTGCTCTTTTTTTTAATAGCCACCATTCTAATGAGTGTAAGATGGTATCTCATTGTAGTTTTGATTTGCATTTCCCTAATAGCTAGCCATGTGGAGCATTTTTTCATGTGCTTTTTAGCTATTGTATTTCTTCCTTGGAGAAGTGTCTTTTCAGGTGACTTGCTCATTTTTTAAATGGGTTGCTTGTCTTTTTATTTTTGAGGTGTAGGATTTCTTTATATATGCACGATATTAGGCTCCTGTCAGATATATGTTTGCCAAATATTTTCACCCATTGGATAGGCTGCCTTTTTATTTTCTTGATAGTGTCCTTTGAGGTGCAAAAGTTTTTAATTTTAAGGAGATCCCATTTATCTATTTTTTCTTTTGCTGCTCATGCTTGGAATGTGAAGTTCATGAAACCATTTCCTATTACAAAGTCCTGTAGATGCTTCCTTACATTATCTTCCAAGGTCTTTATCATCTTGGCTCTTATATTTAGATCTTTGATCCATATTTAGTTGATTTTTGTATAAAGTGTGAGATGGTATTCCTCTCTCATTTTTTTGGATGTGGATATCCAGAAGGGGTACAACCAGGGTGGTGGGGGATCATTGGTATGGACTGTCAGGGATGGGGGATGCATGGGAGGAAGTTCACCTGAACATAAATATAAGGTATATAAAATGTTCATGGGTATTGTCACAGTGGGTGGAGAATCACTCAATAAATGAGAGAATACTGAATTCCCATCCTGGAGAGTTCTGCCACATTCCCTAAGGGAGAAGCAAAAGTCCCCCAAGTGCAAGGGCAGTGACTGGTGAAGGAGGATGATCCACTGATGGGTCCTTGAAATTGATGACTAGCCTTATGAGTCTTTGCTCTTGAAATTGTAACTTAGCCTATTGTTATGGGGTGCCTAAGGGTTGCCTCCTGAGAGCCTCCTTGTTGCTCAAATGTGGCCTCTCTCTAAGCTAAACTCAGCATATGAATGCATTACTTTCCTCCCAGCATGGGACATGACTCCTGGGGATGATTCTGCCTGGCACCAAGGGATTGCTACCAATCACCAACTGGTAATGCAACTGGAAAAAGACCTTGAAGAAAAGGGGGGGGGGAAGGTAAAGACAAATGAGTTTATATGCCTAAGAGACTTCAAAATGAGTCGGGAGGTCATCTCAGAGGTAACACCTACGCAAATCTCACTAGGATCTCACAGAATTCCAAAGTGGATATCATCTGAAATGGTGGGGCTCCTGAGGGCTCTGGAGATACCCAGGTTCTATTTCAGGGCAGATAGCTCAAGAGTTTGGTGCCACGCCAGCAGGCCCTACTTTGGAGTTTGTGCTCCTGAGAGTGACAGACTTGGACTGAACTATGTCTTCCCTGCACATGGCTCATCTGTCCCTTCTATTCAAATTTATACTTGGTGCTGGAGTTTGTAGGTGTATGTCCAGAGACTTGAGTCTTTGGGCTGTCCCTGTATCAGCTGGACCCAGAACCTCGGTGGGTCTGCAACATCTACTCTACAGCTCATTGGACCCACCCAGGAAAACTGGTAGGGAGATGATGATGGACAATGGCCATCCCAGGGAATGGAGAGAGTCTGCAGCTGTAATTCTGAATTATTAGCTGAATTATTCTGTAAGCAGAATAATTCTATCCATCTTCCCCATGGGATATAAAGCCCCTCTTAATTGTAGGTGAAATGGACATCACCATCCCAGTCTCCTCAGGATGGGGGAAAAGTAATGGACTAGAGTAGACTTATTGGTATTCTGCTGTAGGCATATTGTGATTCTAGCAATGGAAGAAATTACATCATTAATGTGGGATCAGTGGCCACTGGTGGCTCTGGGGGCAGGGAGAAGGAAATGCAGTTGTAATACAGGGACTTTGGAATTGTTCTGATTGACATTGAAATGACCGATATAGTCCATTCTGTATCATCATATAACATGCAGAACTGTGTGGGAGAGAGTGTGGTCTACAATGTGAACTATGGTCCATGCTTAATGGCAAAAACCCAGCATGTGTTTATCAATTGCAACTAACATGCTACACTAATGAAGGATGTTTATGTGGGAAATTGTGTGAGGTGTGCGAGGTTGGGCATATGGGAATCCCTATATTTTTTGTGGAACATTTATGCAATCTAAGTAAGTTTTTAAAAAAATAGAAAAAAATAAAAAAAGAAAGAAAATAACTTGTCACCTCAAGGTATCCCTAATAAGTTTAAAAGTGCATTTCTCATCAGAAATCATGGGTTCCAGAGAACAGTGGGATGGCAAATTTAAATTCCTTTTAAAATAATTCTGTTATCAAGAAATTCCCTATCCAGCAAAATTATCTTTCAAAAATGAAGGACAACTTAAGAAATTTAAACATAAATACCTGATGTAATTCATAAACAAAAGATATGCACTCCAAGAAATTTTAAAGGAACTCCATTTGATGAAAATAAAAGTACACTAGATAAAAAGTAAAATAAATAAGTACACTAGAAAATATTTTGATAACACGCGGAGAGATAAATAACACTGGTGTAAGTAATTACATAGGAAAATATTTAATCCTATATTCTTTTATGTTTTGTTTATAACTGTTCCCCCTCCCCATGACAGTAAACTTTTGAGTGATATCAAAAGTTCTTAAAAAGTTGGTTGTTATATTTTCTATATATGTGTGTGTGTGTGTGTGTGTTTGTGTTGGAGGATGGGAACTACCTATTCCATCACCTTGCTGATGTCTATGAAAGTTCTTCCTTTCAGCTAAATTCTTATATATTTTTAAGCAGAATCTCTCTGATTTGAGCACTGTTTTGATAATAGGTTATACAAAAATGAAGAATTAATTTAAAAACTAAGGCCTAAAATGCATGATTCTTCAAGAGTGAGTTTGATAGTAGTGGGGATTTCAAGAGTTACATACTATGCAATGTCTTGGATTTTCCTTTGTGACCTATGACCTGGTTTTACTGATTTCAGGGCATCCTCTGTAACAGCCCGGACACAGCACACAAGAGAAAGGTTCACTCACTGAAAGATTATATATACAACCCTCTCATTGATCTCTATATTACTACTTTTCAGGAAGCTTAGCTAAGCAAGGATCACCATAAATATCAGCAATATTTCTGTAAAAATAGAGACTAGTTCAAAAATAAAACCACTCAAAATATGATTCAAATAAAATAACTATGCTAGGATATGTGAGCAGATGAAAATGTATACATGTATGGAGGGGTTTGGGACCAGTGAAAGGCAGTAAAATCATGTGTGTCATTTACAAATATGGATAAATTTACACAATAGAAATAGCCAATGAAATTGGAAGCTTATAAGTACTGGGAAGGAAAAACAGGGGCCTGAAGAATATAGAAAGTATATTGATATTTCTAAAAACAAATATTATAAAAATATTTTTTCTTTCCATTGATAACTTCCTTGCAATTTTACAAAGAGGAAAGCATACTGAATGAAACAATAGAGTAGGTTGATTATTGATACTGATTTGAATCTGTAATATGCACATACAGAAAAGAAAAATGTCACAATATTTAAAATGTTCTCATTTTTCTTTCAGAACTACTGTTCATTATTCATCAGATGGGAATACAAGCCTAGAGCTGAAAACACAGATTTTAACACACACACAAATCAAATATTAATACAGACATGAAAATGCAAAGAGGGTAAAAAGTAAATTCATTATTAAACTTGATGGTCTCTAATAAGTAAAAAGAACAAAAGTAAACAATAATATATTTTATTACCTAATATTCCAACACTATTCTTTTCAGTTATTTGTTTCATTTTCACATTCTTAATATTTCCCAATGTTTGTTAAGGCATAATTTTCATTTAAAAGCTTATTTAGCAAATTTGATCCATCCATTCCAAGATGTCTGCTTCCCTTGACATATGATGTCCACTCAATGATTCACTTTCATGATGTTGTGCTTCTCTGCTGCCTCAACTCTCCACCCTTCTGTTCATTCCCAACTCCATTGTTATCACGTACCATGTAGATATATTGGGATGTTGTGAGAGTAAGACCCTGCTCTGTGTCCTGCAAAGATAAGCTGAAAAAAAATGGAGAGGGGCAGTCATAGCCTTTGTCCTTTCTTAAATTAACTTGTATTGAACATTTTTTTAAAGCAGAAATTGTCTTGAACACATGAAGGGAACAAAATTAAAACAAACAAGCAAAGCAATATAAAAGAAGTAACAACTCCTCTCTCCATCTAACAGATTGGCTTTGTTGGGGCTATATTTCAATCCATATTCAGTCTCGAAGTTAACTTAGAAATCACCCTAGTGTGAAAGTTAATGTTCTTCCCAGTAATTTTCAGAGCATGCTTCTTGCTGGGGTTTGCTTCTTGGATTTCTAAATACTCTGGTATAAATGATGTTCCAGAGTCCTGTCTTTCCATAGAAAGTTTCCCAATCTTTTCCTCCCATGACCACAGTCCTCTATTTTATGGTTCATCTGCTGTCGGCGTGATCTCGCGGCCTCTGCCGCTGATTGCCGACCACCGCCGCTTTCTGCCGCTGCCACAGATCGCCACCACCAGGGTGATTCCCTTGGCGATCGGGTGGTCAGGGGACGAAGTCAGGGGGTTGTGGCCCACCAGGCTCAGGCGTCCCCGAGCACAGCAAGCCAAAGGCCGGAGTCTGCATCTCGAGCCGCAGACGAGAGTGGGGAGACGGACACTTCCCGGTTACCAGTGGATGATGAGTAACGAATACGGAGACTATCGCACACTCTGGAGACAAGGATGGGCTTCCAAGTCTAACTTTATTAGGCGGGCTCTGATATTTATACAGAGCGGGAGGGGTGGAGTGAAACAGGGGATGGGTAAGGCATACTGGGTGGATTCTGATTGGTTGGGATAGGCTTATGTCCATATAAGGTATGGAATGTGTATGCTAGAAAGGGGGCAGTGCCGAGCTGCAGTGGCCACCTTGAAGCACATGGCAAGGAGAGATTGTTACAGCTGTCCACAGCCGATTTGGCTGTGGTAGCTGCAAAGGCATCCGTTCCTGATTGGTTGTGGCATTCGGCGCCAAGATGTGTCCACGCCTCGGTTTTCTTGGGCAGCACGCTTAGAGCTTCCGTACCACCCTCACCCCTCCCCCTACACCTCCTCCCACATCTCCCCCTCTTTTATTATATAATAAAGGGGGGAAGTGGTAGGTGTAGGGGTTTCCTTGGCTGCGCCTGTCTTAGGTTGCCCCCCTCTGGGGGTCTTACCCATCATTGACTGCCAGCCAGGTTTTTCTGGGGGGTCACAATGGCCGCGTCTGTCTTAGGTTGCCCCCTCTCTGGGGGTCTTACCCGTCATTGACTGCCGGCCAGATTTTTGTGCATCAGGGGGTATTTTTAGTGGAGCTTTCAAGTATAATGCGCACCTGCCCAGTGGCTGTTGGTTGGTCTGTTCCTTTCAGCTCTGTAGAAGGAGATGTCAAATGTAACCGAAGGAGGGGAGGGGGTGAATATAAATGAGGGAGAGGGTTGGGGGAAACAACCGGATGGTGCCTGCTGGAAAAAGGGGAATAGGAGGGTATACAGCTCAGTGTTCCTGCCCAGCCATGTCAGTTGCTGGAGCTCTGGGGGCTGCAATGGCAGCTGCTGGTACTGTGGAAACTGAAGTTGGCAGTAAGTTAGAAACGATATACTCAGAATTTGCTTTTGGATAAATTTGACAACACAGGGAGCTATGAGAAGGAAAGAA
>JAQZBX010032670.1:0-25754 GCA_029593785.1 Cabassous unicinctus
GGACCACCAGACCACACAACCCCGGGACCACCAGCCCACACAATCCCGGACCACCAGCTCGACTTCCTCCAACTGCCAGCACTTGAGACTAAGGCTCTGCCTAAGTCTTCCTTTGGCATCAGAGACGCTCAGGCTTTGGGGCATGCTGGAAGTGCAGGGACTCAACCCCCCTGAAAGCCACCCTCAAACAAGGAGGGGTGGGATTTGGTGGGTCAGTGCCCCAGCTCCCTCACCCCTTGGCTGAGGTGACTGCACCCTGCTCTATGTGTGCAGGGGGTAGACTGTTGACCACACCCTTTAATATTTCCCCCCAATCGGTGGTTTGTAGGACCAGTTCCCAAATCAACTACCTATGCTCATGTCCTCACCTCAAGGTCGGCTTCCGAGGAGCCCAGCCCTGGACGCCTGGTTCATGGAGCAAGTCTGTGCATGCCAGCTCAAACAGCAAAACAGGGACCTCAGGACACCTTGGATTACGGTTCCTGCCCCACGCGGCCAGCTTGTGTTAGTAAGTTTGTTTTACTGCAAGGCTCTGGAGGACTTAGCCTCCCCAGGAGTGGGGAAAGCAGATGGATTAGCCCTTGAGTGTATTAACAAAATGGAGAATGGAAAATGCACACATACAATTATGCTAATGTCACACTGATGAATTTTTATGTGTAGGTTGAACAAGTAATCAGACAAATGAAATGCATGTACATTATTTCAAAGTAACAAACTTTATTTTTTCCTCAAAGTCAAGGGTACAGATTAAAATATAAAAAGCAATTTCATGAGCCAAGAATACTTTGGGAAAAAATATTGGCCTAAAAATAAAAAGAGAGGTACAAATGCTAAAAGATGGTGGGGCCGCAATCCTTGTGAACAGCCCTCATGCGGAGTTCTTCTGGAAATAAGGTACAGGAAGGGAAACAAGTGTGGCCAAGGATGAAGCTACTTCTGCCCAAGAAGGGCAGACCTGGCATGAATCTTGCCTGCAGCTGAGCTGCTGGTGCCATGGCCTGGGGCCAGCAAAGCACCACACCCTTCAACTGCCCATTCAGGGAGACAGGCTACTGTTTCTCCATCACGGAAACAAAACAGATGGAGTGTCCGCTCCACCCTCGGCGTGGGCAGGTGCACCTATGGCGCAAGGGGCCTCAAGGAGCTTCTGCTTGGGGAGAAGAAAGAGCCCCGTGAGCAAAGCCGGTGAGCATTGCCAGGTGGAACGCACACGTGGCAGGAGAGTAACGTGCTGGGTCTCCCTGAGGAGGGAGACACCCCTGTGGATCCCAGAAATCCAGGGGGTAGGAGGCATCTCCCAGGAAGGACAGCACAGACTTGATGGGGTTGTAGTAAAAGTCGGAGGGTGGGGGCAGCATCCCAAGTTGTTGCCATGCGAGCAGAGACATCAAGTGCACAAGCTGGTGGGCATGGCAGAAGGATTCTGCTGAGACCAGTGGCCCCACGGAGAGAGCCAAGGCCCCGCGTTCAGTCCTGTGGGACAATGAGTCTAGTGAGAGCAGAGCCCACTTGGTGGTGATAGTGAGGCTGAAGCTCGCGCCTGGGGATTGCTTTGCACAGTGCCCGATACACGGGCACTCAATAAGTGGAAGGCACTTGATGATCTCCAGTCCCTCAAGACTTCCCTTGCATTATTTAAACAAGCGCTTTGGTGGAAAGCAAACCTTTTCTCTGTTTGAGTAGGGAAAGCCTGGATTGATCAGGAACAAGAAAATGTCTTCGGCACCTCCCTTTCCAAGATCCGAGCACTGTTCACTCATTAGAGGAGAGAACAGCGGCGTCCATTTCCACCCCAGCGTGGCCGTGCAGATGATGTTCTTGAGCTCTGGGCACGAGCAGCAGGAGAGCCTGGTTCCGCGGCCACGGCTCTTCCCCGCCCCCAGCTCAATGCAGGTGCTTCCTCTGACTCCCGACCTGCCCCTCCCCAAGGAGATGCTTCTGTCATGGACCTCCCCACCCGTGCCTTGCCAGAGTGGCCCAGGGCCCTAGCCCTGGCCTAGAGTAGACTTGGGGTCTCCGGTGGCCACTGGTGATGGAGAGAGCCTGCCCCCTGCTGCTGACCGAGTTGGTCCAATCGCAAGTTGGCAATCAAGGGTCTTTTCCACAAAGATGGAAGACGCTGCCTGGGGTAGATGCTGCCTCGTTGAGGAGGGCCTTTCGTGTCTGTAGGCCCTTAGCCATGCTCCCCCTGGAAGGAAACGTTTGCCCATTGGGAGCTCTCACCGGGATGCGGTAGGAGAGGGAGTTCAAGGATAGAGTCATGGGGTGCAGGGGGCTGTCTGATGGGACCACAGAGAGAACTCAGTCCTCCGTGAGGCGGGTCAGTTCCGGCTTGGAGGGAGGCCGTCTCCACGTTCTTCTGAGCAGACGTCCATGCTGCGCAAGGCGGCCGAATGTCGCAGAGACTCAGCGCAGAACCTGCCGACCGGACAGTGCTGGGCAGTGGGGAGGCCAGGCCCACGAGCAGTGGCCTGAGTCCCTCGCCCTGTGTGTGTCTTCTGCTTGTATCTACCTATCCCTCCTTGTTTTCTTATAGAATAAGCCATCCTTTGTTTCCTAAAACTTTGAACATTCTAGGTCCAAATCTGGGTTCTCTCGGCATATAAGGCATGTGTCGCAGGGGTTGCCAAAATGTTGCGTCACGAGGTTCACCTACCTGACACCGGGCAGCCCAGCCCGAGGCCACAGGCCCGTCGGGAGCTCAAAGGAGGCGAGCAAGGTTGTTCTGGAAACCACACCTTCTCTGATAAAGAAGAAGAGAGCTGAGAATCGCCTCGGCATTCCCGCCTCGGCGCGAGCAGGCCCAGTGCCCGCACGCCTGCCAGCAGAGGAGACTCTGACCCCTGTCCGTTCTCGGGAGCGCCTTCGTGTTGAGGCTGCTCCATGTCCACCCAGCACCCCCCAGTCGAGCCCCATGGAGGACTGGGCTTGTTCTCCAAAGGTTTAGAAACCCCGGCCACCAGAAACCGCCGGCTGCTGTTCACAGAGATCAGAGTGCCCTGCTGAGGGGCACGTAACAAGCGGAACACCAGATGGACAGGCGCGCTGCGTGGAGCCCACGATGGGGGCAGAGCTGCGGCCGGACCCCCAAGGCGGGCGCCCGGCCATACGGGGCCTCTTGCAGCCCAGCGCCAGGCAATGCTTCCCAGGCCGACGCTGCTTCAGGTGCCCAGAGGCCCCGCCCTGCGGCACAGTCGGCCGGAGAGGCCTCCAGAGGGCAGCGGGCGCTGGCTGTGAGGGCCCCTGCACTTGGGCGTCCAGTGCCCTGGCTGGTCCCTCTTCATCGGCCAGTCCTGGCTTCTCTTCTCAGACACACACGTGAATGGAAGCCCAGGGACCCAGCTCTGGACAGACCCTCTTAGAATGGTTGCTGCGCTTTATATCCTGAAACAGCGAACCAGAAGGGGGCACCAGCCTGGGTGCCGTCCTCTCATGGACACAGATGCAATTCCCAGCAGCCGATGCCTCGACTCGGAGGACTGGGCGCCCGGACCCTTTGGGGTGCCCCTCCCCAGCAGTGCCTGGACCTCACAGTCAGAGGTCCTCCTCTCCGACATCTCACACCCCGACACTCTCCTGATGACCTCCTCCCGCTCTGCCCCTCACTGCCACCATGGACGTGCCCCAGCTTCACGGACACCTCTGTGCCCACCGCTCTGCCCGCTTTCTGCGCACCCTCCTCCTAGAAGTGCTCCACAGCGCGGCGGCTTAGCGGGGCAGACCTGCTTTCTCACCAGCAGAAGGGGTGCCAGGGGCACCTGCTCTGCAAATTGCCTCTTGACTCAGTTAAGGTGATGTGCGTAGCACACTTAGCGGAGAGGCCGGCGTGCTAGTTATTATCTGCCTACGCTCCCCTCCCCCAATGATCCTTACCTGAGCCACGTGTGGGGAATCCAGGACAAATTTGCAAAAGAAAAAGAAACAAAATAGAAAGTGCCAATTTGCTAATAACCAACTCACCAAATCAACACAATTAACTTTGCATTCTTTGAGAAGTACACACACACTTCCTAAATATACTCAATAATTGCAGACTTCTCGGCAGAATTTTAAGGAACGTTTGATTTGTTGGAAGGCAGCTATCGTGTCACCAAGCGGCTCAGCCTCCTTCAGAACACATTCTTATCACTTTATCTGTGACGAATCGGTTCTGGAGCAGAGGCTAAGAATACAAACTACTCGAGAGGTAGGAGCCGTTTGAATGGAGTCGAGAAAACGTGTTCTTCAGGCAGTCCTTACGGCGAGCATTTGGGTAGCTGTGGAATGTTCTGTGAGCTGGTTATTGGGCAGCTTTCCCTCTCCACACTCTGTCGTCTCGGAATTGGTCTGCCCTCCCTCCCCAAATATTCTCAGCAAGGCAGCCCTCCTGCCCTTCCCTGGTCTTCTCTGGAAAATTCTAACCTTGGGTGGCCCCGGGCCCTCGCTTCCTCTGATTTATACAGTTCTGCCAGGCACCACCGGGGTCCCTGTCCTTTACCATCTCCAGCCTCACCTGGGCCTTCCAGGCGGGTCAGCACCGTTCCCGGGGGCTCCTTGGCCACACAGCCCCTCCCTCTCCAGAACAGCTTGACCAAGCTTCCCTCCCCGTCCGCCAGGGCCCACCCCCGCAGGTCCCCATCCCACCCACGTGTCACCACATTTACCACGGCCCTGGTCGCCCACCTGCCGCCCCCACCTTGCAGCCTGCACACCCCCTCCTTGGCCCAGGCCCTGTGTGCGGCTGGTCCCACTCCTGAGGGGCCCTTTTACCTCCTGCCACCTCCGGGCTGCGCTCTCCTAGAGAGAGGATTTTCACCTCATCCGTGAGATTTTCTACACCTTGTTGGGACTTTTAAAAGTTGAAGGAGGTTTGGTAGGTTTCAGCCTGATGTAGCCATTTTTATCCGCAGATGATTTTTCATTCCTTCAGAAGCGAAAATAGACTTCAAGGCCATGCTAATGAGCACTGAGTCTGCTTTGGCTTAAATGACTCTGAACTGACGAGCAGGGCTCGGGCAGGAGGGCGCCATGCCCCTGCAGAGGGGCCGAGGCGCAGCTCAGGCCACGGGCCACGCCTGCCAAGAGGCTGGGGGGTCGTCCTCCACCCCGTGACATGCACACATGCTGTCCTCACACACACACACACACCCTCCATACACACATACCACTGACATGCAGACACACGCTGTCCACACACACACACACACTGGCACCCTGTTTCCTGCTCTCAGCCCCAAGGTCACCCTCTGGGAAGTCAGCTCCGGGAGGCAGGCTTTGATGGTGAGCCCACTCGGAGAGCTCACAGCAGCATTTTTTTGGGGGGGGGGGTGGCATGCTTTGCACCTTCAGTTCTGCCATTGCATGGCGCCAAGAGGCCTTCGTGCTGGCTTCCTCTCACAGCCGCAGCGCCCCCGGACCCTGCAGGGCTGGGCCACACCTCGTGAACTGCGAGCCCAGGAGCAAACTCTTTAAACTTATGCCCAGGAATGGAAGCCTTTTGCTGTGTCCCAAGGTGATACCTGTTTTCAATGATTTACTTTGCAATAAAATTGCAATGCCCTCTGCAAATCACACACACAAATGCACACAGATCAGCACACACACAGAGATGAATCAGCTGGGCTTATTTTTCCCTGCAAAGGTAGAAAAGCTGTAATTACAGCCAATCTCATAAACAGCCGTTGGAGACGCCAAGAGCACAGGGTGCTTTGGCTTGTTGCTAACACGAACGCCACAAGCATGCTGTGTCCCTGCAACCTTCTCTTTCGGGTCTTCTGATATATTTGGCTCTCTTCCAAGGAGAGCAGAAGAGATTTTAGAGGTGGAGTTGAAGTTTATTAAAAAAAAAAAAAAAAGGAGGAACTTAAATTGTGAGCTTATTGCAGATGCCTTGGAGAATACTGAAAGTGGGTGCACATAACGTGGAACGGCTGCTAGAACACAGGTCCCCTGACCCATCCATCACGAGGGTTCACAGGCGGCGGCCTTTTTCTCTCCCCAGAGCCCCTTGGATTAAAGGCCCGGCCAGTCTGCGCAGCTCAGCCTCCCCTCTTGGCCTCCTTAGGCCTCCTGTGCTCTGGGGGCGCTGCCCCCCAACAGCACGCTCTCCCGAGACAGCGGTTCCCAAAGTGGGGTCCCTGGACCAGCAGCGTCAGCTAACGTGTGCTTACTAGAAATGCAAATTCTCAGGTGCACCTGCCCTTACCCAACCAAACACCCGGGGGTGGGGCCCATCCTTCGGCTCTCACACACCCCAAGGCAACTCTGAGGCAGGAAAAGAAAAACGGGAGCACCCGCCCAGACCAGTGGCTCGTGTACCCACCACTCTCCAGAGCGGGCCACGGGCTGGGCCCCCCTGCTCCACTCAGGGGTGCTTCCTGTCCCCCCAGGACTGGCCATGACAGCGCCACTCGCAGCACTGCCCCCTCCCCTCCAGCTCCACAAAAGCATAACAAACCAAGGTGAATAATAAACAAGGGCCTCCGGCAGCAACTCCTTCCACCTTACTTTGCCTCACCTATGACAGGACCTGAAACCTGCACACACCTGCGCACACCTGTGCCTCATCCCTCCCCTCCCCTTAGGCGGGGCCTGCTCGCTGGCCAAGGCTGACCCTTCTGTGCCCTAGATCCCCCTGCCACTCTGACCTCTGAGAAGCCATGCAAATCCCAAATGTCCCCCTCGTGGTGCTCTGACTATGTCCTTCCCTTTGGACTTCCTTCAACAAGGGACTTGGTTCATCTTCTCCCGCCTTCAAAGCCGTCCTTCGTGGCCCGGGCCCCTCAGGAGCCACTCTTGACCATTTCTCCTCCTCAAGAGCCAAGACCGATAGCGTTGCACCCCGCGCTCCCACGTCACATCAACTTCCGGCTCCTTGGGCCACTGGCGCCCCGCTCTGCCCTTCGGCTCCCGGGAAACCGCTTTCTCCAAGGTCACCAAGGACCTCCTGGCTGCCCAGCCCTGAGGTTTGGCCCTGGACTCTGTGTGTCTGTGGTGTTTGATGCTCGGCACGCTCCCTGCTCTTTGAAGCTCTTTCGTCCACCAAGCAGGCACCAGGAGAGGTGGTTATTATTACTGCCATTGCTATTGTTTGCAGTATAACAACTGCTTGCTTCAGAATTCCAAAACTGAAGCTAACTAACTCACCTTTAAAAGTGCATGAAATGGATCTAGTCCCTGAGGCAATATGGTCCTCACAAAGCAAACTCAACCTTAGAGAACACGAGTCAGCAGTGCCTTTAGGAGGCGTGAGGCGTCCAGGCCACTGAGTGGCCCCAGACAGCCCTGGGCTTGGGAGGTGGCCTGGAACACACACTTCCTCAGGGGCCGGTGGCTTTCGTGTCTGTGGTGGGAGGGGCTGTTTGGAGGCCGCTGTCTCCCATTCCCCAGCTGGAAGCCTCGTGCCCCTGTCCCGGGGCTCACCTGCACCCTGCCATTCGCCCCACTTGCCACTCAGATCCGCTTCCCCAGACCCATTTGGGAACAGCTCCTGTGGGATCCCCATGGGCCTCTACTCCTGAGGGAGTGTAGGCAGCAAACTGCCTCCCCACTGCAGCTGCACCAGGGCCACACAGGTCCTTGTCGCCCCCCACTAGGCCCCCAGCCTCACCAGCACATCCGCTGACCGCGTGGCCGCCTGGTGCCGTGGCCGCCTGGTGCCGTGGCCTTAACCCAGCACCCAGAGGGGCCACGCCCGCTTGGGCCTGCTGCTCACTTGTTCGTTACTCTCCCAATTAACCAGGGAGCACATCGCGGCTAGGGGAGCCAGGGGTCCACCGGGGGCCACGGGTGCTTCTCCCATCCCCGGGTCACAGCTGCACGCCCTCCTACTGAGGGGGTCATTCTCCCCCAGGGTGCGGCCCCGCCCAGCCTGCTGGACCTGGGCACTCGAGGCCTTGGCTGGTAGCTCAACGTGACTCCTGCTGTGTCCCCCAGAAAAGTGCACCCCTTTGGGTACCAGCGCCTCTGCCAGCTGTTGGAGGGAAGAGGGGCCGCACTCGGTGTGGGGGCTGGATGCGAGGCGCTCCACTTTACAGACAGGCACCCCTCCTGGAAAGAGGGGGTCCTGCCCAGCTGGCAAAGCCTCTGCTCCTCTTCTGGCCCCGCCCCCGCGGGTCGCAACATCTCAGCAGTGAGGAGAGGGCGCAGTGCCTATGAGCTGCGCCACACCTGCCCCGTGTCCTGGAGAACTGGAGCCCCAGCTTGGGCGAGAGACACCGGGAGCCAAAGCACGGGGCCCCAGGGCCGCTGCTGCACCCCCAGCCCTTGGTGAGTCTCCCAAGGCCCCCATGGTAGAGAACTTCCTGGAACAGTACACTGGCGGGCAGCAGAGATGCTGATGCTCAGGACCGGGTCAGCTGGGTCCCTCGCCAGGCCACCCCGTCCTCCCAGGAATGAGCAGCCCCCTTACCAAGTGGGTGGCACCAGGATTTTGAGAAGAGGAAGCGTTGACTCAGCAAAGGCCAGCCTCGGGAGAAGGAGCGCAGACCTCCGCTCTGCTTCCAAGACGCTGGCGGCTGAGGCGAAGTTACCAGGGTGAGACGGGGACGTGGCAGGTGGCGTCAGGCTGACTCACACGCTGCTTAGCTGGAAAGTAAGGTTTTGAGATGACGGGTTATAGAGCGCGTCATCCGTGAGTGTCTCAGATTGCTGGCGTGCTCGGTTCACCTGAGGCTTAGGGCTCAGGCTATTGCGCGTCGGGTGGGCTAACTCCGGTTAGAACTGCCTTGCTCAGTTCCTGGCTGACGCGGGTTATTTCGTTAATAAACCTGGGGCCTGCATACAGGAGTGTCAGGCTTCAGGGGTGTAGAGCCACCTAAGGCAGCAGGGGGCCAGTTACACGTTTGTTTCTGTTCCGCACCAAGTAAAGATCACACAGTTTAGGAAGCTCAGCATCAGCATCAAGAAACAAAGCCTCTGGGTTCCGGTTCTGGGAGCTGCAGAAGTTACAGGGATTTGCTTCTGGCTATTTTAAAGGTCTACACACATCAAGGCTCCATTGTAACATGTCAGAGGGTTCGTAGGTGCCTAAAATACAATTTGTGGGCTAAACATACCTGTTCGTTTATGACCAGTTACAAAAGCACCGTGAGATGACAGCAGGTCCACCAGGACATCCAGGAGAAGCTCTCCATTTCAGGTCCTCCTGCCGTGGAAGGCGGCATATCCACAGCTCAGGATTAGGGCGTGGACATCCTGGGGACCGTTCTCCAGCCGACCACGGGGCCCTTTCGCGCCCCCTGCTGCGCCCACCAAGCCCCACCAACAGGCTGCTCTCACGAGAGGGCCGCAGGGGCCTCCCAGATGCCTTGCTTCTTAGACATTGTGGTGGCTTTAATTTTCATATTTGGTGGCAATTAGAGTAATCAAAAGGGCTCGGGTGTTTGAGTAGAATGTGTTTGCCGCTTCGATAATGAGATCTTTGGAACAGACGCCCGTGAGGAATGGCACCTGTTAATGCTAGGCGGCCACTATCTCTCACACACAGGGAAGTTAAGACAAGAGCTGGACACCTGGTTTAACAAATCTCACACCCTGGCCCGCCAGCGGCAGAGTTTCTGGAGAGTTGAGGGCGCACAGACACAGCCGAAACCCCCTGTGAACTTGGCCCTGATCCGCACCCCCACCCCCGGGGTGACAGCTCCCTCCAGGTCTGTGGGTGGCCTTCCCAGGCACCCCTTTATAGTCTTATTTCAGGTGCCCATAAACAATATACAGAATTCCTCTGCGCTTCAAACACGAGGCCTTGCGAGTCTCCCACCAGCTGCCGTCCCTCTCAGCCTTGCTTCTGTGCTTCCCCCACCATCCTGTGCACACGCGGCCCTCATCGGTCTATTCTTGCTGAGCTGTCTGTGCTTGAATATCTCAGAAACTTTTTATATCTCCCCTTATTGACTTCATTTAGGTTTCCCCAGTTTTCCCCTTGGGAGCAATACTTCATAGAACTTTCCTGCTCACGTCAACCTGTTTCATGTGTAAGAGCTTCTCCGGCTGCTTCCCAAGGAGGGTGAGATGGATGTGTGCAGACCTCGATTGGCACAGCCGTAGCCACATTCGTCTCCGAAATGCGAGCGCCTCCTTTTGCTGTCGTCGGCAGGCCGTTCCTCATTGCCAGTGAGTAGGAAATGGCACGATTTGTGGCTTCCTTTGACTCCCCTGCTTTGGGCCAGGAGCGTCTTGTCAAGCACCTCCTGGCCATTTGAACTTCCTCTTCCGTGATTTTCTGGTTTTTCTAGTGGATTGGCTTTTTACTATATGCTAGGCATGACTTCATTTTCACTTATTTGATTGCATAGCAAATACATCCTCCTAGCCCGTGGCTTATCTTAGAACATTTGGTGTCTTGCATGGGACGTCATAGGGAAGGGCTGCCTGTGGGCCACTCGTTTGCCTGTTTCCCTGAGGTCAGGTTTATTAGCGTCGTGGTCAGAAGCTGAGCACCTGGAGCCACACAGCTGGAAACCTGGATCAGCCCTGAGCAGCTGCTCCTCAGCCGAGTTCCTGCCGTGGGGCTCCCACCTCCAAAAACTCAGTGGCCATAGCATTCTCCTGCAGAGGAGATTAAATGAGCTAATTAGGCAAAGCGCTTGCAATGCCAGGCACAAAGCAGGCACTGAAGAAGTGTTCCTTGATTTTATTATCATTTTTGTCATTATTGTTTCCCTTTGCAGCCTAAGCTTTTTGTGTCCTATTTAAGAAATCCTTCTGAAGCCATAAAAATATTATCCAACATTTTCTTGAAGAAGGTTGAAAGTTCTGCCTTTCACATTTCAGTCTTACAGCATCCCCTGCCTGGGTTATGTTGTGACGTGGTGTCCTATCTCTTTGGGTTTCCACATGCATATCCAGCTGTCACGGCGCATTTTATTGCCTAGCTCAGCCTCTGCTGACAGACGCGTGGGAGCCCGGCTACGCCTGTGCTTGCCCTCGTCCTTCTGTCCCACTGGTTGACCAGTTGACCATCACAGCCATACACAACAACCATTCTCAGAGTGCTGTGTATATCAAATACTTTTACAGCAAACCACCTCCTTACTCTTCTTTGAGTCTGTCTTGCTTGTTCTTGGCTTTTCATCATTCATATGAATTTTAGAATCAACTGTCATGTGTCATTTACAAAAAAGCATTTGGATATTTTGATAAGAATTGCATTGATTTTATAAATTCATTTGAGAAGAACTGCCATCTTTACATTATTTCAATAAACACTGGTATGTACATCTTTTATGGCTTTCAATAATATCATAGGTCATGTGTGTTTCCTTCTGACTTTATATAGGGTGTTGCTTGGCCTTTATCAGACTCTTTCCTTGCAGCTTTGTAGTTTGTGTTTCATTGGGGACGTTATCTTTTCTTCTACCACTTGTTCTACTTGCTTATTGTGGTGGAATGATCGCACACCCCAGTGGGTTTGGACCCATCCTAGGTCTTGGTCTGCATTTTGGTGGGTGTGGACCCACCATAAATAAGATCTCTTCAAGATGCTACTTCAGGTGAGGTGTGGACCCACTGAATTAGACTGGACTTTAACCAAAATTTGAGGAGTCCTGAGTAAGCAGAGTGAAAGTCAGCTGGAGAGAGAAGCCACGGGAGCAGCCAGAAGCTGGAAGCCAACAGAACCTGGCAGAGAACGAAGAAGACGCCACCGTGGGCATCGCCATGTGACGGAAAAGCCAAGGACCAAAGATGGACAGCAGCCAGCCCCAGGATGTCTCAGTCTTCAGGGAAAAGGCATCATCTTGCTGATGCCTCGATTTTAGACTTCTAGCCTCAAAACCACAAGCCAATAAATTCCCTTGGTTTCAGCCAGCCCGCTGTATAGTATTTGTTTTAGCAGCTGGGAAACAAAATCGGTTATTATTGGTGGAAGGGAATCTATGGAATTTTTTAATATTGACCTTGTATCCAATGACTTTGTTGAACAATCATATACATGGGAACTGGGTATAGACTATTTTGCATTTTCAATCATATTGTCTGAAAATAATTATAATTTGATCCATTCCTCCCAGCCTTACAGCTTTCTGCGCTGATCAGAATCTCCAAACCAATGCTGAACCAGAGTAGACAGCACACATTCTCATTTGAATTCAAGAATTTCAATATCAAATATATCTCCTGTAATTTTTAAGGTTAAGGAAATTCCCTATTTAATTTGTTAGGATATCTTGGCATAAATGAGTAATGATTTCTTCAAAAGCCTTTTTGCACCTATTGAATGTGACTCATTTTTCTAAAAATTGTAATGTATGAGTAGAATGAACATGTAGAAGCACCTATTAACCCCGATTGGACATAACATGCTAACGTTTAGCTCCGCTACTAGACACGTGCGCTGGCGCGTGCAGATTTCAGCGCCGGTGTTTGTGAACGTGATTGATGTATCGCTCTCTCCTTGCCTTTTTCCCACTTTGGTTCCATTTTGCAGTACACGAGCCTGATAAAATCAGTTAGGGGCTCTGCCTCTTTCTTCTAGTCCATGACTGTCATAGCAATTCTTCCTCCCCAAGTCTAACGGGTCCTGGGTCCAGAGGCGAGTTTCCCCTCGAGTCACAAGCCCTCCTCTTTCAGCGACAAGGGGGCAGTGCAGAGCTGGCCGCAGCCCACAGCCATGCGGCCCAGCCCCTCCTGGGCTCGGAGCCCATGGGAGCCCCAGCCAGGGCCAGCACTCCCCCTCCTCGGCTGTCCTCAGCTCGTCCCACTGCCCGGCTCCAAGTCCCTGTTACTCCACAGGATGGGAAGGCCCAGACTGGAGGCCGCCGCCTGCACCCCACCTCAGGGTCTGCTTCATTGCTGGGCCACGGCAATGCTAATCTTCTTAAAGATGACTGAGCTGTTTTTATTTTAATTGTTCTCTTTTGACATTTGTATCTCCAATTGTTTGGAAGGAGGAAGTGTCCTCTAAGGATGAGTTTATGGTACCACCTGACTCCCGTTCCCACGGAGTTCTTCATCCATGGGAGAAGACCCGCTGCCCCTGTCTGCATCTCCAGGCAGCTCCGCCCACGGGGAGGCCTTTGCGAGCACTGCCTCAGTGGGCCCCTCCACACGATGGAGCCAGGTGCTTCCTGGAGCCCACCAACCGCGCACCTCCCATCCAACCCCAATTCAGGATGCTCCCCTGGGAATATGTTCTCCTGGAGCCCTGCCCTCAGCTCCTACCTGCTGCCTCCAGCTGCCGTCACTCTGCCCTTCTGCTGCCCCTCTCCTGAGGGTCTTGCCCTCTCACATTGGAGGCCCCTTGAGAACCTACTGAAAGTGTCAAACTTCTCCCCAGAAAATAAAAGTGCTGAGGCACTTGTGCACGTACTCAGAAAGTGGTACAAAAGCCTAGAGACCTTTGCTCGGATCCCAGACTTTGAGCCACGGGGCCGTCCTCACTGGCTGGGGCCCTGGACCTCGTTAGGTCAAGACACAGCCGCCTCCGACCAAGGGCTTCCTCCTTCTTCAAGCCGACAAGGGCTGAAAAGAGGAGAAACTTTAGGAAAAGAATGGGCACAGCAAGAAGCACCTTTTGTCAGAACCAGACTCTGGGGGGCTTTTCTAGGTCACAGGTGCAGACCACTCGGTTCAAATGAGGCCTTTCCACCGAGGACATTGTGTGAACTGCCAGTGATGGCTGTACCCAATTCCCAATTCTTAAACAGCACCCTCATTAGCCCACGTTCTGCAGGTTAGAAGTCTGACAGGGGTCTCAGTGGGCTAAAGTCATGGAGGCAGCAGGGCCACATGCCCCCGAGACTCCAGAGTGGTCTGTCCCCTCGCTTCTTCCAGCTTCTAGAAGCTGCCCGCAATCCTTCCTCCATCTTCAGGCCAAGCCCGTCTCGCGGGCATCTCACGGGCGCTGCCTGCCAATTCCCCTCTCCACTTCACAGGATGCTTCTGATGACAAGGACAACCTCTCCAGCTTACGGTCAGCCAATGGCTTCACTTCACCTGTCCCCATAACTCCCCCTTTCCTGTGGAAGTCAGCAGCATCCACGGGTTCCACGTGCACAGCTTTGGGGGTGAACTGTTTCACTTCTGGAGGACATCACCACCCCCACACTTCTCAACTCGTTGCTCAAGTGCCCGGTGGAGGTCCTGTGCAGAAAACCCCCTCGCCCAGGGACACGCCGGCTGGGCACATTTGCCCTTGGACAGCGGGGTCGCTTCTCCTCCTTCCATGCGTGAGCCCAGGAGCATCAGAGAGAAAGAACCAGGGAGGTGCGTGGGACCCCCCACCACCGCCCTCCCCTCAGTGGGAGTTCACCGTTCCAGCTGGCCCTCCCTGCTCCCACGGACCTGAGTGCTTCTAAAGGTGGACACATCCCGCGCGGCTTTGCCCTGGCCCCAGGCCAGCGGTGCCCACCCCGCAATGGCTGCCCTTAGTCTTCCCAGCGTGTGTGCACGTAGGAGCTCACAACCCTGGGTCTGGGTGTCTTCCTGCCAAAATTGTCCTTGGCCGTTGCATTAATAGAACGAGGGCTGCAGGAAACGGCTTAGGCGCTGGGATTTGTCCTGTAAAAGGCGGCTGTATTTCCCCCCAACCTTTCTGACAACTGTGCTGAGAACTTAAAGCGTTCTGGGCTGGGGGGGTGGGCCGCCCCAGAGCAGAGGTCAATTTTTGTCCCCTGTCACATGAAATGGAAAGCTTAGAGAGCACCACGAGCAAGTTTTAAACTTTCATGAATTATTCCCACCAGGAGTCATAAGCATTTTTCACAGCGGTCGTTCCCAGCTCAGCGAGGCGGTGAGCGGCCTGAGAGCTCCCTGGTTTTATGATTAAAAGGGCGAGTTCCGCTGCCCAGTCACGCCGGCCGGGGTGGAAAGTCAACCTTATCCTGGGGCCTAAGTCAATCAGTGAGGAAATGAGCAGATGACATGCAAGAGGCCGCGGCGGCTGGGGAGGGGCTGCTTTCCCTGCAGCATCCTGCAGCACCTCCAGCTGCAGGGCAGGGGCTAGGACGCAGGGGGTGGGGGGCAGCATGTGGCTCAAGGGACGTCTGTGCCCTGGGGGTTCAGTCCTCGGCAGGTCCAGGGTCTGTCTGTCTGTCCCACTTGAGCCGTCAGACCTGGTGCTCTTCAGCCACTACCCACCCACTCACTAGTGCGTGACCTAGAGAACCCTCGCTGCCCAGTCCTGGGCTCCGCTGCTCACTGGCAAGCGGGGGCTCAGGGGTTTCCCGAAAAGGGATGCTAGTGGGTAAACGAGAGAGGGCTGGAAAGCGCCCAAGCGCCAATGCTCTGTCCACCAGGTACGGCTGTCCTTATACTTGGGCAGGATTGGAGAGGCCGAAGCTCCAGCAGCCTCCAGGGCAGTCCTCGGGGCACGTATGTGGGGATGAGGTGCTCCAGGAACTCAGGCCCCATTCCTTGGGGTGGGCTGGGGCCCTGTGTATCTCCTGGGGTGGACCCAGCCCTGGAGGTCCCAACCTGCGGCCTAGGGGCCGCCTTTGCCCATTCTGTGTGGTTCCTTCCTTCTCTTTGGCGTTTGGCCTGTCTAGACTCTCAGGTTCCATTGGGTTGATAAGAGTGGGGATCCCCCAGCATCGCCGCCACACCATGTGTCACAACAAAAGCATGTCTCAAGCCCAGCATGGCCCTAGCTGGAGGTAGAAAGGACAGCCCCAGCACTGGCTCCCTGACCTGCCGGGGCCCCTGCTCAGGCGGGAGGCAGCTCAGGCGGCAGCCATGATGCCCCAGCGGCAGGAGGATGCCAGCCGGAGTGGGGACAGGGAGACAGCTCAGCGAGGGGCAGGGGCACATTTCAGCCCGGGCATCGGGTGCTCTCAGGAGGCTCAGGGCAGGGCCCCAGATCACACCCAGGGGGGCTTGTGCCGCGTCTTGCCCATCACACATCCCAACACTCCCCGTGTGACCCCGCGGTCCAAAGACGCAGTGTTGGGCTGGGAGGGGCCTTCATCCCACGCAGCCCCAGGCCAGCCCTCCGCTCCTGCCTGCCCCATCTCCCCTGACTCCTGCTTTGCTGTCCCGCAGCGGGCACCTCTGGCCACATCTGGCCCGTGGTCCCCAGGCTTTCTCTGCAGGGGACAGGCACCCCGACCCCACGGGGCAGCAGCTCATGTGGCATCTGGGCCGAGGAAAGGCTCATGCAGGCTCTCTGTGACGACGTCACGCCGTCCTGTGGGCGCCAAGCCTGCCCTGCAGGTGCCCGAGGTCAGTGTGCACACAGGAAGACACAAATGTCATCACGGGCGCCACACCCGGCACCCCAGGAGGCGCTCAGCAATGAGCAGCCTGTGGGGTAAAACCCGGCTCTCTAGCTCAACGCCATGCTCCAGGCTCCCTCTGTGCCCTGGTCCCAATGGGAAGTGGCACTGGGACCTCAGGGGACTGCTGCTCCTTAAAGAGACCAGGCGTTCCGGGTCCTGGCTTCTTTGGAAGCCGTGGCTTCCCCTTTAAAATGCAAGGCACTGGCCCACAAGCACGACCACGCGGGCAGGAGGCTCACCGGTGGGCGGGGAGTGGGAGGAGGGGAGGCTGTTGGCACGGGGCGCTGGGGGCCGGCTAAGCAGAAGCGGGGCCCCCTGTGATTGGGTAGGGGTCACATCTGGCTTTGCCCCCGTTGGCCCTAACTTGAAGAGGGGACAGATGTCAGGGGCGCTGCCAGTTATTGGCCAAGACCTGACTGCATGGCCTGAAGGCTGGGCCTCCTGGCTGGCTGCCGCCGGTGGCTCAGCTCGTCCCTCTCCGTGGCCCGGCCGTCGTCCGTGAGTACGCGCAGCCTCTCACATGAAAGATGTCAACAAAGGACACACACCTGTGAGCCAGAGCCGAGCCCAGGTGACCGTGGGCAGCATGGAGATTTGCTGCAGCAGGGACTTTGTCCCACGTCTGCCCACCTGAGCCAGATCCCTCCTGACAGGCGAGCTACATGCAGGCTCCTCTGCTTTCAGGGAGCGAGTCTCACGCACCTCCCAGAGACGTCAGCCAGTGCCCGCCTGTGCGTGCCTGAGAACGGGCTGTGGGGCTTCTTCCCAGTTTCCGGGCTCTCCTTGCCTGCCAGGAGCCTCCCGGGGGAGAAGGGTTTCTTCCCCTTTTCTGCCAACTCGGTCAAGTCTTAGGAAGGCATAAGATGTGTTAGTGTGAGGCACGTCTATCAGGAAATGGAAAGTTAAGCAGAAGCAAACCCTTTCCCTGCCCCAGCGGCTTTTTGGATTTCTTTTACCATGTACATGCTTTCCTTCAAAACCCATTTAAACAGCTTGAAAGGAGAAATAACAGAAAGCCCCACTCTTTCCTCACTCTCTGGGCCTCCTTGTCAGGGACAGCCACGGGCTTCCGACGGAGCCATCAAAATGTCTGCACACGAGCTATTTTCACGTAGGGCAGAGCACATGGCACTCACCTGTCCACTTGTTTTGTGGTGATCGGATCCTAACGGCACTTACAGACCTCTGTAGAGGCTGCGCAGAACGCGTGGCGAGGCCAGGCCACAAGGAGCTCCTTTCTGTCCATTCGCCATTGCAAACACAGCCGTGTACCCAGACGTGGCACTCCTGCGTGGGGACGGCCTCGAGATAAATGCTAACGCTGGTTGCTACATCAAGGGAGCTTTGCGTTTTAAGCTGGAATCCGCGATTCCTTCCAAGGAGGAGGTCCCGTGGGAAAGGGCTCGCATTGACAAGGCCCCCTCCTCGTCAACACGGATGTTTGCCAGCCTGCCTGGTGGAAGATGATACGCATGGCCAGCTTGGCTTGCACACCTCTCTCACTGCTCACACCAGAGTCCTTCCTGCCTTGAAGGAGCTTCTCTTTCATCATCGCTGTCTTGGACTCCCCCACGCGCTCCCGGAGACTTCCGTCTTCCTTCCCGAACCAGGGCTGGGGCGAGGCAGACCCCCAGCCCTCTGCTCGGGCAGCTGGACCCTCCAGCCTGGACAGCACAGTGCCAGCACGGGAAACCGGCTGCAGAGACGGCCACAGCGCGTCCTCTTCCCTGGCCTCACGCCCCTCGCCCACCTCCCTTATCTGGGACCCTGCCCCTCGCCCGCCTCCCTTATCTGGGACCCTGCCCCTCGCCCACCTCCCTTATCTGGGACCCTGCCCCTCGCCCGCCTCCCTTATCTGGGACCCTGCCCCTCGCCCGCCTCCCTTATCTGGGATCCTGCCCCTCGCCCGCCCCTTGAATCTGGAATCACACCCCTCACCTACACCTTGAATCTCAGCTGCCCGCTTGCTTTGACGGGTAGATGCAGCACAGTTTGATGACTTCTGCGCCCAGGTCACAAGGGCCCTGGAAGCCCCCCTCTCACTCTCCTGGACCGCGGTGCTGGGTAAAGAGGCCTGACCGACAGCCAGCACCTGCTGCCAGATGCAAGAGCCTGGCCGTCCCGAGTGTCCCCAAGGAGAGCAGCAGAAGACCCGCCCGCCTGAGCCCAGCCCGAGGCGGATCCACAGAACTGTAAGAAAATAAAATGGCTGCTGTCTTATGTACCTGTTAAAAGCGGTGTTGAGGTGGGGGTTGTTACACAGCAACCGATGACTGATACATGTGATGCTGCTGCAGGCAGGAGCACAGCCTTTTGATCAGTGGCCACTGTGCTAGATTCACTAAAATAACCAATGAGTCTTGAGAAAACGGTTTGTCTCTACCCCTGGTTTCTAGGGAAACTGGGCTTTGGGTTTGGGGCAGCTGCAGGAAAGAAAACGATGGAAAGTGATGAGAACCTTCGAATGGAGTGGGGCCCAGAGCCCAGGTGGGAGCAGCTGCCCCTGCCCCATTATCCACGTTGGCTTTGGAGTCAAACCTTAAAATGCTGGCGGCTCCAGCCCTGGCTGCCATGTTGGCAAAATCAAAGTGAAGCCTGCAGCATACTTGCTGCAATTCCAAGGAAGCTCAGCTACGCGGGCCTCAGTGTTGCACCAGCTGTATGGGTCTCTTTTGAGCATCAGCTCCTTGGATTGACTCTAGGGCTTGGCCTTGGTGTCCAGGACAGTGACAGTGGGTAGCACCCAAGGTCAGACCTGAGGTCAGCCCGGGAGAGCTGACTCTCTCCTTGGGTCCCAGGGGTGAGCAATGAGCTAGACCTGGCAGGTGAAGCAGGAAGTTAAGGATCCAGGTGAGTGGAGGTGCGGCACCTGCAGGGAAACCCGGGACAGCCCACGGCTTTTAACTGGCTGGTGCCCAGGCGCAGGGCACGGTGCAGGGGTGGTGAGTCCCTGAAAAGGCATGGAGTCAGGGCAGGCGATGCCAGGGGCTCTGTGGGGTGCAGGGAAAGCCGGGGGAACCACAGAGACCTTCAGAAGAAGGGAGAGCAGCAGGGCAAGGCCTGAGAAGGGGAGAGTGGAGAGAGGGGCTGTGAGGAAGAAGCCTTGCCCCAGCAGCCACCCAGGCGTGTGCCCAGAGGTGAGGGGGCCTCCGAGGCCATCTGTGGGCCTGGGCCCTCACTGGGCAAGAAGGATGCAGAGGAGCCCTGTCTGCATTTTGTAAGCTTCCTGTGCAGAAATGAAGTGAGCAAGCTGCTCTGTGTGGAAGCCTGGATGCAAAGTCAAACGCCTCCAGGCGTCAAAAATCACTCAAAGGAGAGCTGCAAAGGCATCTTGAAGCTTTGGTTTCCAAAAGGCATCTGGCAAGCAGCTCATAATTTTACGCAGCTGCTGTAATAATACAGTTAGTTGGCGTGCACGGGAAGCCAGAAGGGAATATTTCAGAAACGGTGCCCCCTATTCCATTTCCACATAGGCCACCCATGGAAAGAAGCCCCCCTCCGAGGCATAACCAGTGATTAGAGCGTGACGCCCTCACATTATCACGGAGTCTCCTTCCGTCTGATTGGACGGATTTGGATCAAATATTGCAGGAAAATGCAAACATACCCTGTAGACAGTTTGTCACTGTTCCTATGGATTGAAATCCTAGTTAATAATCGTAAATAAGTGAACTGTCAAATTGAAAGTTATTACTGGAAAGTAATTACTGCACAGCCCAAATTGTTAAAGTGCATGCTGCCTGCCACATCCAGGCTGCCAGTTCTAGAAATAGTACAATTCCACTTTTCATAAAAGGGCAAAGCTTGGGAAAGGCAAACGGCCCTTCCCCACTCCCACCTGTTAGACCAGAAGGCCTCTGGCTCTCTTCTCCTCTGGCCGTTTCCTGCGCAGGGCGAGCGCACTGTTCGAATGAGCTTTCTTTACTGCCTAGTATCGGCTCTTTGGGAAGCTTTTTGCTATCAGGAATTTGCCTGCAACCACACTCTTCCCTTACGGGCAATCTGTCTGCCCCACGAGGGAACATGCTTTCCAAAGAAACCTCTGTCATTTCATCACGTGGCAGCTTATTTAAATGCCACAGACAGACGAACACACGGACACGCTCTGGTGGTCCGGAGCCTCCTCTTGCAGCCAGTGAGGGTGGCCGCCCAGCTGTATTGCCACGTGGAGCTGGGAAAGGAGTCACACCCCACAGTGCATGTCCAGGTCCTAAGCCTGGCTGCGGACACGACTCCCTCTGTACACAGGAGCCTTGACGGTGTCAGCCAAGGCGAGGCGCGTGGGCGTGAACGCGCTGTGGTCAGGTAAGCTGTGCCCAAACCCAAGCAGGCAGGCCTCGGTCCACGTGAAGTCCTTCTAAGCAAACCAAACAGGACACGGAAGTGGACGTGGAAACCAGAGAAGGAGGCAGACCCGCCATGGGAGGGGGCGGCGCTAAGGCAGCAGCAGAACCACCGCGTCCAGGAGAAAGCGTGGCGGCGGCTGGATGCTGGAGGTCTGGCCTCCAGACTGAGGCAGGAAGAGCCAGCCAGGCTGTGGAATCTTGCTCTAGCAACCCCGGAAAGCTACGGCATTTTCTTTTTGCCTTCAATATGTGGATAAGTTAGGCAAAACTGTGGAGAAGTTAGGGAACATTTTCAGGAGTATGTTAATTGCAAATTCAACTTCCTTAATAGCTACAGGACTGTGTAGACTGTCTATTTCATCTGAAGGTTGAGTTTGGGTAGTCTGGGGTTTGGGGTGAATTAGTCTGTTCCTTCGAAGCTGTCAATTATTTGAGCCTAATGTTGTTTGTTTTTTGCCCTTGTTTTCCTTTTACAGGCTGCAGGTCTGTATTGCTGTCCCTATTTCGTCCCTGGCACTCAGGACTTCTGTCATCTTTTTATTTTTGCCAATCTTTTTTTCAAAATATTAATGTTTTATTAGAGAAGTTGTAGGTTCACAGAAAAATCATACAGAAAATACAGAGCTCCCATACCCCCGTCACTAACACCTTGCATTAGTGGGTCCATCCGACACAACTGATAAAAGATTATCGTACTTGTTCTATTAACTACAGTCCATAGTTTACATTAGGCTTCACTCTTTGTGTTATTTTTTTTTTCCTTTTATTCCAGTGACATACATGTCACCTAAAAGTTCTGCTTTTAGCCACATTCAAATACACAGCTCGATGGTGTGAATCACTTTCAGTGTTGCACTAACAGCACCAACATCCATG
The DNA here is from genome assembly GCA_029593785.1 of Cabassous unicinctus. Taxonomy (NCBI): domain Eukaryota; kingdom Metazoa; phylum Chordata; class Mammalia; order Cingulata; family Chlamyphoridae; genus Cabassous; species Cabassous unicinctus. The sequence goes on from JAQZBX010032670.1 coordinate 21,419, forward strand.
ACCAAAAGTTTTCTATCACCCCAAACAGAAATTCTGTACCAAGTAAGCAGTTTTTGCCAATCTTGCTAAGGCTTTTTGAATTTGTTTTTAAACCAGACTTTGGTTCACTGATTTTTCCCTATTGTCTCCTTATTTTCAATATCCATTGATGCCTGCTCCTCTCATTGTTTCTTCCATCTGCTTGTTCGGGGTCTATTTTGCTCTTTTTTTTTTCTAGTTTCTTAAGGCAAGAGCTTAGGTTACTCGTCTGAGACCTTTCCTTGTTTCTGACGTAAACATTTAGTGCTATGAGTTTGCTGTCAGCACTTGGCTGCATCCCACATATTTTGATGTGGTGTGTGCTCATTTTCATTCAGCTCTATGGTGGTGTTCTGTTTGTTTGTTTTAACTTCCTTTGAGACTTATTCCTTGACCTACAGATTATGTGGAAATGTGCTGCTCAATTTCCACACATTTAGGGATCTTCCTCTTGTCTTTCTGTTACTATTTTTTGGTTTCCCTCCACATGGTCAGAAGCCCCAGCTGCTGATGCTCGTGGAGGAGGCCCCAGGCCAGAGGCAGAGGCTTTGCCGTGTCCCTGAGCACCAGGGGTCCTTCTGTCCCAGCCACAGGTTCAGCAGGAGACCAGAAGTTCAGACCTTAGCCGTGGGCTCCAGCCAGGCAGGAGCCAGGAGAGGCGCATCTGGGCCACACCTGCGCAGGGCTGTCCTTCGCAGAGAGCTGCCTGCCAGGGGCCGAGACACGGAGCCGGCCTGCCTAGAGGAGATCGTGCCTTGCTCACGGCCCAGCCCTGCCAGGGATCCCAGCCCAATTCAAACCTCGTGAGCACGCGAGGCACCTACCTCGTCTTCAGGCCGCATCATGGCATCTTCCCAGTCTCAGGGCTGCAGAGGGGAGACTCCTGGGAGGGGATCCCAGGGAGGGTCCCAGATGTTTGTCCACCTGGGTGTGCTCAGACCAGAAGCCAGGGCTGACGCTGGCTGGTGTGAGAACAGCTTGAGCCCTTTTGCACTGCGGCTGCAGCAGGGAAGGAAGAGGCTGAGCCAGGGCCCTCTGCCATCCCCTCCCCAGGCAGCTGTACCTGACACCTGGCCTGGCCTTCTCCCCAGAAGGCTGCTGGACCCCGAACCTCCAGACCCCAAAATGGCGAGCTCAGGCTCATGGCCAGCCAAAAACCAGCTTTCCAGGAGAGAACCTGCCCCGTGAGCAGCACGAATGTGCCATGTGGCCATTTGTCCACATCCTTTCCAGAAACGTGGGGTCCACAACCAGGGCACCCACGTGTCCTAAGGGGAGCTCCTGTACCCCCACGCTCAGGTATTCATGCCCATCTGATCCCCAGCAGCAGCCCTGCTCGGGCCAGGAAAGGGGGTTCAGGGAAGGCCAGGTGGCACAGCCAGCGCCAGGGACCCGGGCAGACCCCCTCCCACACCCAGGCTCCTGGCCGGGGTCTCTCCTGCCACAGGAGGGGGCGGGAGGCGCATGTGTGTGCAAGTCCACCGGGGGGCCGTGCCCAGAGCCTGCGTGCTGGAGCACACCCCCATCACTTTCTCACACACTCTTGCACACTCTCTCTTCCACATATTCTCACACACACTATCTCAGTCTCACACCCACACTCTCACACACCCTCACCTTCTCACACCCACACTCTCACACACATTCTCACACACACACTCTCACTCTTTCTTACACACTTTTACACTCTTGTGCACACTTTCTCACATTTTCTTACACACATTCTCTCATACACTCTCTTACATATATACACTCACACACTTGCACACACTCACACATACTCTCACACACTCACACACACTTTCTTACACACTCTTTCGCACTCTCTCGCACGCACATTCTCTTGCTCACACACAGCTACCGATAATGCTCCTCTTTCTGGAACATTCCTCAGAAAGTGTCCTGATCACGCTGCCAGGGCTCTGGGCACCACGCCCTTTGCACACAGGTGCACGTGGGTGATGCCGTGTAGCGCAGTGTGGGAGTGAGGCGTGCAGGCTCATTAGCTGGGACTCGTCTCTGTGGGCTGCCCTGGTGGGGCCTGACATGACGAATCCTAGACATTACAGCTGGCACGGATGGTCGGCGATTAGCCGAGAAACTAGTACATTACCCTAATTTAATTATCCCACCATCCAATGTTTATGATGATCGCTAACAGTACTTATTTCTAAAACGAAATGTGCTATTCTCTAATTGTTCACATTATGAAAGAAACAGCTCAAGAACATTTTCAACCATTAAGAAAATGATATTTTAAATGATGAGCAAACTGTATATGTTTGTACTTCAAGAAAACAGACTCTGTAAAGTTGGAGGAAATTAGTGAACACTTACTGATTCCCAGAAGAAAAATAGTTCTGCCTAGCATGCCAGGCGGCCTCCGTGGCTCCATCCTGGCAGGGGCACGGTGGTGGCTGCCAGCCTCTGGACTCCCTGCGGTCCCAGGACCTGGGGCTCCCCCTCGTCTGATGCTACTGGTGAAGGTTCATGGGGACACGCCCAGTAAGTGCTTGGGCTCAGCACCCACCCTCTGAGAGCAAGCAGGGCCTCCAGGAGCCTCTGGGAGCCCAGTGGTACTCTGGAGAGAGGGGCGCCCCTGGCCTGGCCTGAGAAGGAGTGGTGACCCGGCAGCCAGGCACGGACCTGAGTCCCAGCCCTGCCCTCCCCTGGCGCTGGCTGGGGGCCTTGGAACCCCGGGGTCTGGGTGCCCCACACAGCGGGGAGGCTGCTTTCGTTCTCCCCCGTCCCAGGGTGACATGGGCAGAAGGCCGGCTGGGCCCTGGGATGTCCCCAAGTGGCCTGACCCCAGGCACAGCAGGCGAGGGGCAAGGTGCCGGTCCCACTGGGGACAAACGACAGGCCTGCCAGGGGCACACCCTGTGTGAGACGTGGAAACAGGGTCCAGCCTGTGGGGGAGAGGCCGGGGCCTCAGTGGGGGCTGCGAGGCTGAGGGGCAGGCCGGAGGGATTCCCCACAGCACAAGGGCAGGGGGCAGGCAGGGAGGAAGCTGCTGTGCAGACCCAGTGCCCCTGGGGGCCCATAGCAAAGAGGGTCCCGGGCAATGGGGCAGAGGGAGCTGGAGACAGGGTTTCTCTGTCCCTTCTCGGTTTTCACCAAAGCAGCACCAGCGCCGGATGGAAATCATGAGATGGCAGCGTGAAGTCGGTACCCGCCTGCCCTCTCCGCCGCTCCAGCCCCAGAGGTGAAAATGGTTTTTCTCACCAAGACTCGGCCGCTGGGTTCTTCCTTAAGTCTAACGATGAGCAGGTTTCTCGTGGGTTTTCTTCATTCATCGAGGTATCCGCCCTCCGCTTGAAACGCCGAGGACTCGGGTCGCTCACGGTGTGCGCTGCTCCCGCCCTTCTCCTGGTTTTCCATCGTCTCCTTTCACTTCTTCTCCTGGCTGCCAACTCCTAAACGACACACGTCAACCTCCTTTCTCGTTGCCTCCAAGTGCGGGCAGGATCCCTGGGCTTGCTGTGTGTGGATTTGGGTGCCGGAGCCCTTCCCCTTCGCTCCCTGACCATCCCCACCCGTCAGCTGTACCCTCCTTCATTCATTCACTCATTAATTCCTTCCACAGATATATGGGCACTTCCACGCCCTGGGGGGGCTGGGAGCGACCGGGGCCTGCTGTGGCCTCAGGCTAAGGAGTGACCGCCACGCCTGACGCCTGACGTGGAGATTTTTCCCTGCATGGCCGAGGGGTCCGAGGGGCCCGAGGGGCCGCTCCTCCCTCTCCTCAGGTCTGCGCTGGCCTGAGCCCAGGCCTGGCATCAGGGACAAGCGGGGGCTCTTTTCTGCTCAGCCAGGGACTCAGGACCATGCCCATCAAAGCTTGCCCTGGCCATGGCATTCTAGGTCTTCTTTGGGTTTGTCCTGGAGCTTCCGTCACATGTTTCTCTTCCCTGTGTTGCCCGCCGCGTCCCTGGTCTCACCAGCTCCTCGTCCTCCCCTCTGCGGTGGGCCCGGCCCCAGCGCCCTCCCGCAGGCGCCTTTCTAGGGTCCCACCCCAGGCCTGATGGACGCAGTGCCTGTGGCTCCCAGGCTCGTGCCCAGGGCCATCCTGGACCCCAGTAGCTTCTGCTTCTCACGTCCCCGCCTTGTGGAGTCTCCCTTCTCACCCTTCAGCAGCTTCCTGGGAGGGGCACACGGTCCCTGCTGGACGCGCTCCACCTTGCCACAGCACGTGTTTGCGCTCACGCCTCGCGCAGCTGGCAAGGTCTTCCCCAGACCTGAGAAGGGCTGCTCCCGGCCGGCCAGGCCAGATGCGCTCTCCTCTCCCCTTCCCGCTTTCCCTCCCTCCCTCCCTCCC
>JAQZBX010032671.1:0-13716 GCA_029593785.1 Cabassous unicinctus
TTCCCCCCTTGCTGCTTGTGCTCACTGTGTCCATTTGCTGTGCGTTTTTCTGTGTCTGCTTGTCTCCCTTTGTTGGGTCGTCCAGCTTCTTCAGCACACCGTGCTGCATGGTCTGGCTGGCCTTCACCAGGAGGCCTCGGGAATCGAACCCAGGGCCTCCCATATGGTAAACGGGAGCCCTATCAATTGAGCCACAGCCGCTTCCCTATACCTGGTCTTAAATCCCTTTCCTCCTCCTTTCCAAGTATCCAAGCCCTACCTCTTTCAGCCTCAGCTGCTCCAAGAAACTTTTCTCAAAGCTATTGGTCCTTTCAGTAACTCCTATAGCACAGTGTGACTGATTCTTTTTGTTGTTTATGCATTCAGCAAACACTGACTGAGCTCCCTCTGTGCCAGGGATACAACAGCTCATTCCAGCCGCTACCTGGAGGAACTGTCTTGTCATGGGGAGAGACAGCAAAGTAAAGACCTCCTTTGCCCTCTCTTCAAATCTGTGAGGTGCCTCTCCTTCTTGCACCTATAGCAGCACCTGTTCTGCCCCTGTTGGCACATTTCCCTATTTTCTCCCCCACCAAAGTATGAGTTCTGTGAGAGCAGGAGGTACTTCTCCACTGTTTGCAATGTTCCCAGTATCTAGAGTATTTGTTAAATTGAATCCATGCAGTGGGACCCATCAAACTCTCATTCATTGAATGCTCACTACGTGCCAGTCATTTTACAGACGTTATTTCATTTTGTCCAAGCAGTAACCAGCAAGGGAGACACTCAATTCCTACTTTTCATATGGACACCCTGAAACTCAGGAAGATCTGCTAAATGTCAAAATAAGACAGGCCCAGGAACAGGATGGGCACTTATGGGGGAAGGAATCACAGTCTCTTCCATGGGGCACAGGAAAGAGGGCTTCCTGGAAGATGAGAATGTGCAGTCTTAAAGGCTTCCTGGGAGCTCGCAGCTACCCAGGCAGCTGTGGTCTGGCTTTACACACAATAATCTGCCTCAGAGAGTTTGTTACTCTCAAACTGTATTCTTTGATTAAGGACAGTAATTTAGTCTCTTCGCCTCAACTGATGGCAAGGATAGCAGCTCCTTGTCCGATAATCCCCATGACACTGAGCATTCATGGACTCATTCAACTCATTTATCATGGCTCTCAGAACGCCAGGCCCTGGGCTGCTTTGTCCAGATCCCTGCTAGTTTACCAGACCAAGGCCTATTTGAAGATGGAAGTCTATACTAGAGGAAATGTGTAGGAAATGCAGGATTAATACTTAACAGGTATTCACATGACATTCAGAGGAGCTACAATTCCTGATTCTAGGGGACTGATTTAATAAGTAGATGGGAATGAACCATAATGAGCATATAGGTGTTCATGTTCAAAAGTTAGTTCTTTTCAATAGGTTAAACAAGCTTCTTGAAATGTTATTTATCATTCAGTTACTTAGCAAACCCTGTCTTTGAGTTAAGGTGCTGACCATGTGCCAGGTTTCACCATTCAGAGCACCTTTTACTTGAGCAGACTTGGGTGACTTCACTCTGGCCCCCATTCCCAAAAAGGCTGAGAAATGGTAGTGGCACCAATGCTAGCTGCATAGCTGTGGCCGCAGACCTACCCTGTATGGAGCACTTAACACGTGGCAGGCACTGAGCTAAGTGCTCTGTGAATCCCCATTTCATCTTCCTAACTATCTCATGTGAAGTAGCAACTCCACGTCAGGTACAAGTTTTTCTCATTGCTATCTAACTGGTATAAAGTTGTACAACGGGAAAAAGCCACAGTTCTATAAGCTTAGAATTATTTAAGAAACATTGTTAAATTGAGCAAACAAACCACAAGCAATATCTGTTTTCAAGTACCTGTTCTGTGGGAGGGGCACCGTGACATCATGCTACCCCCACGTTCTTCTATACCACAGAAAAATCTATACTCACAGCCTAACAATCCTAACAGGATTCTTGAGTAGCAGTTCAGGTCTCTGCAGTTTACAAAATGCTTTCCCCATATACTGTCTCATTTGGTTCTAATGACTATGCCATGAGGCAGGATGGAGGACAGAGATAGATCATCTTCCTCAACTTGGAGAATAAGAAACTAGAAGATCTTAAGTCTTAAAGACCATTTTATTTTTCTATCCAGATTCTGCCACTAACCTTCTGTGTAACCTGAAATAAGTTCCTTAACCTCTCTGGGGCTGTTTCCTTATCTGTGCAATGGGCTACAAATTGGTTTAAATGATTTTTCAGCATCCTTTTAACTCTAAAAATTCCATGGATCTATGACAGTATTTTAGCTTAAAGACAAAAAGCACACACCAATTTTGACAACCCAGGGGATATGGGGAGTGGGGGAAGAGCTGATGTTCATGAGTAGATACTTCTGCATACTTAAAGTAGCTTGATAACTTTGAATTAATCACTCTGGACCTCATATCTGAACAGGGGTAGGGGAGCAAACTGTTTCTGTATAAGGCTTAAAGGATGGTTAATTTATGATTCTGAATTTCTGCATTCTGAGGCTCTGACCAGTCACAAGTGGGCTTTTCTTACTATTAATTTAGGTCAAACTTCCTTGAATTTTGATAAGGCAGTTGAAGTTCCTTGAAAATATTTCTGAGCTGGATTCAGAATAACTCCTTACAAACTTCTCCCCTTTGTATTCTTCTTAATATATCCTTTATTAGTGGTGACTCTATCATGAATATCTGTTTCCGCCTCACCTTTTGGGATCCTAAACTCTGCTGCAAACAGTGGCCTCTGTTTTACTTGTCATGGACCAGGAGTGAAAACAAGAGATTCAAGACATCCTTGTTTTCATGCAAATGGTTCTATCAATTCAAGAAGAATAAAATGAAAAAATAGAGCCATAAAAAGAGGAGAATCATCTCTGCACAGAGAAAATCAGCCGGTCTTCCACAGCATCTTTTAAGAACTCCATTTTAAATATTTTCAGTTTCCCAAACGTAATGCCATGAGCCAAGCTACCTCTAGGATGTATCCTACATGTCTAGTCATGTATGAAAGTCACGAGAAGGCTGTACTGCTTACATCTCACCAGCGGACAGGACATCTCAATCTGATATCCTGCTATGAAGAGCCCAAACACCCTGATTTTACTAGGGAGGGATTTCTATTTTCAATTATGGGCTTCTTGGGGGTTGGGGGTGGTAAGCAGTCTATCCTTAGCTGACCACAGTTGCTACAGCAACATCCCTAAGCACTTGTTCCAGCAGCTGGATCACTAAATAAATCTGGTCTTTGTCTTCTGGGCCTTTGGTAAACAGCTAGTTAGAATTTATTCAAGGCAAGAAAGATATGCTTGGCACCGAGTCAGATGCTATATTTTATGGGTGTCTGTGTCCCCTTCAGGGGTGGAGGGAGGTGAGGGGGCTGCTTGGACCCCACAACTCTGGGGTCATTCTTTCTCATGGACCATTTTCAGACTTTCAATGACCTGCAGGTGCTCTGAACAGGTACAGGTCTTGCTTGTCTAGACAGGCCGATCACTACCATGTTAGTAACCACAATTAGGGGACATAAAATCTTTCAGAGTTTTTAGTCATTTTATTTGGCCTAGGGGTTTCAAGGGTTTCAAACAGACCTTTTTAGGGTACAGAAAGGGACCTCTGCTCTTACTAGATCACTGCCCTGATGGGGACTCTCATTAGCCAGAGGTAAGCAGCAATGCAGTACTCTTAGACATAGATCAGCAAATTGACAGATTAATGATTTCAAAGGGATCCTGATGCCTTATTTATGTACTTTCATGGAATGGGAAGAAAAACACTTGAGGGTTAAATGTTCAGCGTACATGGGCTGTTACAGTCACTGGTTATCTTTGATGAGTACTGTTCATACCAAAGCCTTAACTTTTCTCCATTATTTTATAATCTATGAGGCCATTTGGGGCCTCTCTAAGAACACAGCCCCATTTATAACACCATTTCAATGGAGAATAAGCTCTGAAAAACACTGTTTTGAATCAATCTCACATTTCCCAGAAAACAGCCCCAGTGTGGTTTAAATAGGCATGGCCTTGTGTGCAGAGAGGCCCTTGGAACCTGGGGTCCTGTGAGCTGAGCACACACACACGACTCCTGCATTTGGACTGAATATGGAGATCATCCTGAAGCTGCAGCTCCGGGCACCTCTCAACCCCTGGCTGGGGTGACCCTTTAATGTGGCATTTCTGGCCCTTGACCTGTACAGGAGGGAACGAACTGAATTTCCGAGTAGGGCTCACTCTGTGGATGTGAGATACAGGGCAAACACTTTGTTGCTGTAAAACAGGGTGCTGGACCCTTAGCCTGAGATGCTAGCCTTGTAGAGGCATTTGACAACGCATGATACCACACCCCCACCCCTGAAGAAGCATTCTTTCCCAGGCAGAGTCTCATGGGAAAAACAACCCTCATGAGAGAGCAAGGGAGTGTGGGCTCCGGCCAAACAGAACCTGGGTTAGAATCCTAAGTAGCTGAAAACATTAGGCAAATTACTCAACACCTCAATCCATGGGATATGCTAAGGCTTAGGGTCCCTCACAAGGCAAGTGCTTCGTAACTCTTACTGCTGTTATCATCACCATCTTCAATGGATACACATTTTATGTATCGTAACTGTTCAAAGAAGAATTGACAATACCACCCCATCCTAGAGAGGAAGGAGCCTAGGTTCTGGAGCCATACAGACTTCAAATGGAATCTCAACTCAGCCACTTAACCAGCTGTGTTGACCTTGGGCAAGTCACTCTACCTTCTTGAGCCTCAGTTTCCTCATCTGTAAAAGGCGTACAAAAGCAAAGAGCTCCTGGGACTGCTGTGAGGTTTACACATGCTAATGCATGAGGAGTTCCTACAACAGTCCCTCTCCCATTGCTGTGCTCTGCAGACGACAAAGTCCTTATTCCAAGGTGCCGAGGACACCACAGCTCACATTCCACACTCTGCCACTCCAAAAGTGCCTTGAAATTCTAACCTCAAGGCTGGGCAGACTTTCAAGGCACTTTGAGGAGGATGGAGTCCTGAAGCCCTTACAAAGCCCGTACCTTTCCCAGCATTTCTAGGAGGCAGAGGAGGCGCCTCTGCAGTTGGTGATGTGGGTGAGTCTGTGCTTGTGGAGACAAAGATCTGATTGGTGAAGGCTCCGTAGGAGAGCCGCTGCTTGTCCCTTGGAGTGCTGAATCCCGGCAATGCCAGCTTGTCCTGGGGGGAGATACTGGAGGAGTGGCAGAAGCTCTGAGGTCTCGGCGTACGTTCTTTCTTAATCGGGCTCGGCTGGCAGATGAAAGAAGAGTGGTGAGAGCATGAGGGAGGGTTGCACTTCAGGCTTACAGAGGACCTATGCAGGACAGGTTCAGCTGGTAATTTGGGTTCCTGTAGCTCTCTGCACTTGATGGGGTCAGCCACAAGGACGGCTAACAGTAATGACAGTGAAAGAGAAGGGTCTGGAAATTGCATTTCTGCTTCTCACGTCACTATTACCCAGTCACACCAGTGAAACACTGGTTAGGGATCAGCAGCAGTATTCAGAAGCATAGAATAAGGTCACAGTCAGATTTAACTATTAATTAACAAATACCTTCTCTGTGCATGACATTTTCAGAAACACTGGAAAAGTATTTCTAAGATACTACATTGTCTTCCCTCCCTGCTCAACCTCTAAATGTTGACATCCTCAATCCTCACACCTTGCTTCTCAAAATTTTACATCATCTTGGAAAGTAAACTCATCCACACCCATGCTGCTTACACAAAAGCCTGCAATTGTCAACTCTTATGTCTATCTCCTCAAAGTGGTGAATGCCTTTAGGACTTTTTTGTATAACCATTCTTTATCTCCTGCCTGGCACACAGGAAATGCCCAGTATACAGCCAATGAATATATAAATGTATGAACCTTCAGAGGTACTTGAGAACTACCTATGAGGGAGTCAGACAGGACTGGCTTAATCCTTTACTAGCTATGAGACTTTAGACAAATTGCAAAATCTCTTCATATGTCAGTTTTCAATTCTGTAAAATGGGGATAAAACAATATCCTCATGGGCTTAGGGTAAAGATGACCTGAGTTAACGTCTGTAAAGGATTTAACACTGCGTAGTACATATTTAAGGACTAAATAAATGACAACTTTATTATTATTATTATTACTCTTACTAGTTTAAGCTGTTATGTGGTAGACTCTGTTCCCAACGAAGATCAAAGACTGAGCAAAGTAAACAGCCCTCGTACATCAGGTCAAAAAACTAAAATAAATCTCACAAACAATGTATCTTTTCTAACAGTGTAGAAAAACTGAGAAAAATGCTCCGAAATTTAGAGACATTATTTACACTCACTTTGTCATCCAAATCATCATCGCTTTCATCCATCTCCTCCTGTCGAAGATTCCACTCATATTCTACGTGGACATGTGGATTGAACTTTCCAGATTTAGCTTGGGAGAGCTGAAAGCAACAGCGATGTACACGATTTTAACTTAAACACGAAAACACTGAGCAAGTCCACCTTATTCCTGGTTCCAAATTAATCATCAGTAGCTGTATTGTAGGCAACACGCCGGTTATACAAGTCAAACTGCTACAGGAGAGGCTTAAGAGAAATTATAAAAAATTATGGGCAGAAAAACTTCCTTAATACTGTTAAAATGAGTCCAAAAATGGCCTATTTCTGACTGGAAGGAATTATGAGATCAGTGAATATAAAAATAAAGTCTGACAGTCCCACTTCAATAGTGGCCACTTTTCTTATTCGTGGAATGGGGGCAGGGATAACTATTTTAAAAAATTGTTATTTTCTAAAAAAGTAAAACTGCCAGGCCTGGAACTTGGTACCTAGCAGAAACTCAGGGGAATGCCACTTCTCATTCCTATCTCATCCCTTTCCCTGCTTAGGAGAATCATGCTCGGCTAAGTCCCAGAGTTGTAAGCAAGAACTGGTTGGGTGAAAAATGGTGAGCGTGTGCAGAAGGATGGGGAAGAGGGGACAAAAGCAGTGCATATAACGATTTGAAAACCATTACACTTGGAACATTACTGGTGCAATTTTTGGAACTGACTTCCCAAATAATTCTTTTTTATTATTATTATTCTTACTAGTTTAAGCTGTTACGTGGTAGACTCTGTATACTGGTAAAGTCTAGAGGAAGGCAATGGTCTGGCAAATAAAAAGCCATGACATCAATCCACAACTCCATCTGGTAATAATACCTCTCAAAATGCTTTTGAGCTCCTACATCATAACTGTACTCAAAAGACATGCGGATGACAAATTTATTGTTTTTCAAATGTAGCCTTAGTGCTTGTCTGAATTTCTTTAGCCAATGTTCTAAAAACTGAATCTGCTTCTTGTCTCTAATTCCAGAATGACATTTAAAAGACAGTAAATAAATAATTGGGCAAGAATAGACAGAAATAGCAGCTGTGTAGAGCAGGGGAAATGGAGAGAGATTGAGAAGTAAAGAATTTTCTTGTTTATTTTTTATTATTATTGAAATAATGAAAATGCTCCAATAATGATTGAAGCGATGAATGCACAACTATGTGATTATACCAAATTATATCAATTATATTAAATCTAACCTGGCCTTGCACTCTCTTTTAAAATTTGTAATTTCTTTCAATCTATTTTTCTATTTATTTATAATTTTACAATAAAGGACTTTTTAACAGATAAAAAAAAAGTCTTTGATTATACACTTTGGATAGATCATATAGTAGGTGAATATATCTCGATAAAACTGCTTAATAAACAAATAAATAATTGTGCAAGAATAGCCAGAAATAGCAGCTATGTACAGCAGGGGAAACAGACAGGTTGAGAGTAGAGGAATTTTTTTGTTTGTTTGGCTGTTTTTTATTATTATTATTATTATTATTATTGAAATAATGAAAATGCTTTAATAAATGACTGAAGTGATGAACACAGAACTATGTGATTATACCAAATACCACTGATTGTACACTTTGGATGAACTGTATGCTTTATTAATATGTACCAATAAAATTGGTGTTAAATACTGGGGCGGGGGTTGAAAAAAAGCTATCAATAATCCCCCCCAAATAGCTAGTATGTGGCCAAGCCGTCAAAATTGTTAACCAGGGTTAGCCCTAAGTAATGGGAATGGGGAATGGGGAAGGGTGAGTTTCACTTTTTACTTTATTTTGAAACATTTCAACTTTTTTCACTGAGTATGGATGACTTGAAATCTAAAAAAAAATAAAGATTAATTTTTTTAGGAAAAAAAAAAAAAGATATTTGGTACATAAGAAATCAACTTCTATTTTTGCTTACCAGATCTTCACACTGGGTAGCTTTTAGTCTCTTTGCTATGTCTAGGGCAGTTTCTCCAGCCTGGTTGACTGAAACGTGGAAAAATAAATTTGCATAAGTTAATTATTTAGGACATATCTTGAAAAAGTGAGGAACAAATATCAAATAACAATGCAACACACAAGTCTCAGTTTTAGCCAACCAAATGCTCGCATTATGGTAATTAAGAGACTTAGCCACAATCTTACCGATATCCACAGTGGGCTTGCTCCTGAGAAGAAGCTTCAAACACTCAGGTTTACCGTACATACTACAGTAGTGTAGAACCGTATCTCCCAGGGCAGTTTGCTTATCCAGGTTGCCACTAAAAAATTAAGATATGATTACGAAAAAAATTGCTTACTCTCTAACTTAGAGCTACAGATTAACCACATATTTATGGGCTCCTACAGGAGTCAAATTGAGACCTATTTATTATAAATGGAAAACTACGTTTCTAACATTACACCTAAATTTACAAGCAACACAATGATAATAATAGGCAGCATTATAACATGCTTACTATGGGACAGTGTCTCTTAACTTTAACTGTATTAGCTCATTTAATCATTGCAACCATCCTATGAGGTAGCTACTATTATAATCCCCATTTTACAGATGCAAAATCTGATGCACAGAGAGGTTAAGAAGCTTGTTTTCTAGATTATCAAGCTAGGGAGTGATGGAGCAGGGATTTGACCCCGGGCAGTTTGTCGCTGGAGCCAATGCACTTAACCACTATGCTATATTGGCTCTATAGAAGGGGCTTGGGCATTTATATAATATGGCTGGTGCTCTTACATCCACCATATTTACAAATATATCTGATGCCTTCCGTTTATCCTCATGGCAGATATTAACATTTGCTATTGTGATAAACATATGCAAAAGAAAGAAAGGAAGGAAGTTGACTGGTGTGTTATTGAGCACCAAAATGGATTTCATGGATCTTGTCTGTTCAATCTTCTATTTCAAAATAAAATCGTAATTTTTAATGGATACTGCGGTAAGAGATTAGAATAAAGCTCAGAAGCATTGGCAATGCATATTTAACTTTACTACACAGAAATCTACCATGGCTTATTTAAGCATGTCACAAATAGTAAAAATCATATATAACATTCAGGGAACCGAAACAGCCTAACCAGGAAAGATCTTATAGGATTACTGCATGGATTCTAAGCACCTAGGATGACAGATCCATTAAAACAATGAAGGCAGAGGCTTCCGTGTCTAGAAGGAGCACATGATGGGAAGCAAGCCAATTAGAGTTTACATTAGACTATAAAGTAAAGTAAAAATAGTTTCAATTTTCTAACTTTTAGAGAAAAGGGTTACTTGCCATTGGTTCTGCTTGCCATGCCCTAAGTCATTAAAAGAGACAAAGAATTCTGCATTCATATTACAGCAGACATTAAGACAGTATTTCTAACCTTTCTATATAGTTAACTTTTCACCTCTCAGAAAATGAAAATTAAAAACACACTTTCTGGACCACTCTAACCCCCAAATTCTGGGTCACAAGGTAATCAATAGAGCTTTACATTAATGATATTCAACTATATGATTTTAAGGGTTTTATGTTAATTTGACATTTTATCATTTTTAAGCTGCAACCTTTTCCATGCTTTTCTTTGCCTTATCAATCAACCCCTCTTGCATTTCAAAATTGAGTACTCTTCCATTACTATCTTCATAATTACCACACATTTGTAAAAAAGGACTTTTAACATTATTTATTTATTTATTTATTTTATTTTATTTATCCCCCCCCTTGCTGCCCGTGCCACTGTGTCCATTTGCTGAGTGTCTTCTCATCTCCCCGCCCCATCAGCCCACGGCGCCGCGCTAGCCAGCCTGCCCTCACAAGAAGGCGCCGGGAAGCGAACCCGGGGCCTCCCACATGGCAAACGGGCGCCCCATCCACTGCGCCACACCCGCCTCCTGCCGCGAGGTTGCTGTATCAGCCCACCGCACCGCTCAGGCCGGCCTGCCCTCACAAGGAGGCCTCGGGACGCGAACCCAGGCCTCCCATATGGCAAACGGGGGCTCCATCCACTGAGCCACACCCGCTTCCCGACTTTTAACATTTTAAAGCAATTTCTTCATTGTATTTCTATACTCATCCAGTTAGGAGTCTTAAACACACACACACACACACACACACACACACACACACACACACACAGCTTTACTCACACCTGGAAAATCTTCTGCTTTATGTACGAATGTTTGCCTTGTACATGTTTGTCTTTAATACAGGAAACATACATAGTATTTTCTTTTTTAAGACTATATATGAATATAGATCATCTTGTTTTAGGCAAATACAATACACAGAGAAGAAAAAAAAGGCAGTGTGCCTAAATTTGAATTAGCTATTGGACCAGCCACACACACTACTATCTTATATTGAACTTAAAAACAACGCAAACCCACAGATCTGGTTGACCTATGCTGTTAAGTCTTCTCTCTTTCAACATCTCCTAGTGCAGCAGGTTTTAGACACAGACAGGATTTCACATTTATCTAGACCTGGGGTCGGCAAACTGACCCTCAGGCTGTGTCTAGCCTGCCACCAGTTCTTGCTCAGCTTTACTGGGGCACCCAGTCCTGCTTAGTCATTTACATACTGCCTAAGGCTGCTTTCATACGTCAGTGGAAAAGTGGAACAGTTGCAGCAGGGAAGACAGGGCCTACAGAGCTTAAAATATTTACTGTCTGGTTCTTAACAGAAAAAATTTGCTGACTCCTGATCTAGGCCACTGATACATTGGTTTGTGTTAACTTATAAGGCACATTCAGGAAGCTCAACAAAGAAAACAAAAACCTTACCAGTTTTGTACAAGGAAGTCAACCAAATGGAGAGATGTCTGGTCTGCAGTTCGGACTGCAAGATGAAGGGCTGTCTCCCCTAACTCCTAAAAAAGGAAGAGGATAAATATAAATATGGTAACCATATGGTCTAGTTTGCCTAGAGTAGCTTCATTTACATTAGTTGCCCCAAAGTAATTTTTAAATTTTTTTTATATTTATTTATATTATTTATTTCTCCCCACCCCCTCTTGGTTTGCACTTGCTGCGTCTGTTCGTCTTGCTTCTTTAGCAGGCACCAGGAAGCAAACCCGGGACCTCCGATGTAGGAGGGAGGTGCCTAATCACTTGAGCCACCTCCGTTTCCAGCTTTGTTGTATCTTTCATTGTGTTTTTCTTCTCATGTCTCTTGTTGCACCATCTTGTTGAATCAGCTTGCCGTGCCTGCCCATCACGTTATCTTGCTGTCTTCTTTAGGAGGCACCGGGAACCTTTGCTCCCTGCTTTCACTGTGTCTCTCATTATGTTTTTCTTTCTCATGTCTCTTCTTGCATCATCTTGTGTCAGCTTGCTGTGCCTGCCGGTTGCGCCAGCTCCCTGTCTTCTTTTAGGAGGCACCGAGAACCGAACCAGGGACCTCCCATGTAGTAGGCGTATCTGCTTCCCAAAGTAATTTTTATAACATTCCATTCTCACTCTCAAATTGTCGTAATTTAGAAATGGTCACCATTGTACAAGATTTTCATTTTATGGGTGTTACCAACAGCAGAGTCATCTTTTACCTTGGCTTTCCATATAACTTTTTATCCTATGATTTCAGTGAAGCCTTACCTGCCCGGGTTCCAGCAGCGGTTCCATTAGCTCTACCCCCTCTGCATAGACTTGAATTAGTGCAAGTAAATCCCTGGATCTGATGGCTTCAAGCAGTTCATTCAGTTTAGCTGAGGAAGAGGAACAGGTCTTCCTTGAAAACCTATGATCTACATACTTTGCAGTGATATATTCTTTCCGCGCAGTCCTGGGACAAAACCAAAACAAAATAAAATGAACGAAGAGTTTTTTTTTATTTTCCAGGAGCTAAGAAAGGTTTACATTTTACTGACAAATATTTCTCTTTGAGGAGCTATTCTAATTAAGACACACTTCAACCTTCAAACAAATCAGGTTTTAGATAAAATTATTCCAACAAATAAAGAAACTTATATATATACACATTTATTAATATATGCAGGTAATATATAGTTAAGAAATTATGAGCACATAGATCATAGATTTCTTTTCTACCTTGAGCAATAGCATGAGAAATTTATTATTTACTTCTACTTCAAACTCAGATATGTA
This sequence comes from Cabassous unicinctus, assembly GCA_029593785.1. NCBI lineage: Eukaryota > Metazoa > Chordata > Mammalia > Cingulata > Chlamyphoridae > Cabassous > Cabassous unicinctus. The sequence goes on from JAQZBX010032671.1 coordinate 12,465, forward strand.
TAAATATATAAAGAAATTTAAAAAGTTAAAAAAATTTCTAAAAGACCAATGAAAAATTTTGAAAGTATTTTACTTATCAAATACAACAACTCCCTATTTCACAGGGGAGGAACCTCAGCCTCAGAAAGGCCATCATTCAAGCAACTCCCACAGGCTCAGCACTATTGCTCCAGCAGAGGTTTCAGTCTGGGAGAAGAGCACGGTGGAGAGCTGTGCCCCGAGTTGGCATGGGCCTGCTGCATTTCTCCTCCTCTCCGCAGCAGCACACCTCTTTCCTGGAGGGACTGCCTCTTCTCTACATTCGGGCCAAGTTCTTCTGGTGGCACTGAGCCCACCTCCCGGCTGCAGGGTGAGCATATAGCCTACCTGGTCCAATGGTTACCTCTGGCAACCTTTGGGCAAGGACTGAAATGGAAGGTGGCTCACAGTAAACTAGAGACCTGAGTCAGAGATAGATTGGGTCCTGATTATATGGTTTGACATCCTGGATCCAGCTATATCTAAATTCACAGTTTGAATTTCCAGTGACAAGAGCTAATAAATAAAAAGACCATTAAGGTCTCCTCTCTTCCGCTTCTGGTGTCCCCTACAGCCATGGCTGCTGCCACCCCTGCCGCCGGCCCTGGGGCACTGCTGTCCCCGGATGAATTACTCCCGAAGGGTGACGCTGAGAAGACTGAAGAGGAGCTGGAAGAGGACAACGAGGAGCTAGATGAGACCCTGTCAGAGAAACTGTGGGGTCTGATGGAGACGTTCCCGAAGAGGGTTCAGTTAGTGCAGCTAGAGCCACTTTTGATATCTCTCCCTCTTTGTGGCTCAAAAAATGTACAGGTTTTCCACGGCAGCCTTGTGGAGTGGGACCACTTCCTTTATGATCCTGGTTTTTCCTGTTGTTTTTGAGAATGAAAACTTGCAAATGGAGCAACAGCAGCAATTGCAGCAGAGGCAGATACTTCTAGGGCCCAACACAGATCTGTCAGGAGGAATGCCAGGGTCTCTACCTTCACTTCCTGGAAAGATCTAGATTGTTACTGCTATATTTGAGCTGCCTTGGTGGGAGATATTTGAAATTCCATAGTGTTTGAACTGCTGATTTGGAATTTTTTTTTGTAAACTCTGGCACATTGATCTATCAAAACCTAGTGGGGAGAATTCTTCCTACTTTCTCAGAAACTCTCAACTTGCAACTGTGCCCTGCACACTGTCCTTATTTCTGCCCTCACCTGATACGAGAGTGCAGCAATGCTGACGG